>DWOO01000080.1:0-10856 GCA_018251055.1 Ectomis asine | reverse complement strand
ATATATTTATTATATCGGTTTCAAATATGGTTACATGTGTGAAATTATTTTGGATTTTCCGTTGGTCTCAGATGATTATTTTAAGTTACGGATATTAGGTTTTGAAGAAATTGTAAAAAAAATTAATAATGGTTAAGCTTTTTTATTTCTTGAATGAAATACCACAGTATCCACCATCTCGTTTGTCAACAATAACATATAATTCGGTTCTGTTTCCAATTATTTTTCTACTTTAACTACTAAGTTTTACTTGTTTTAAACTTGAACATGTTATTACGCATCTTTCCTATGCATAATTACTTTACGACCGCAAGAAGGATTTGTCAGTTATTTCATATATGCGCGGGAGATCGCAGGAAAACACGATTCGCAGAATTCAACAAATGTGTCATGTCCACACATGACGTTAATTTAAAACAAAAAAGTGGAATAGATTATAGAACAAAAGTTGAGCCAGAATAAGCCAAAAGGAAGTGAATCAAGGATTGTAAAAAATATTAAAAAATATGTATAGTAGGCAAATTAATTTAGTTTTTACTGAGTTACTAACAGCACCAAGTACTACATAACACTAACGCGGAACATTAAAAATAAAACTTTCCGATCATCTCCCAAGTCTATTAATAAAAAATCCGTAGTGTTCAAAAACAATAGGCAATTTGGATGTGAATATCATGTACTGAATGGGCACGGACAAATCGTCTAAAAAATTGCTCAGCCGACATTAAAGCGGCGAATCCGACATTTTGTAGGGCATAGACAATGAGCGTTCATTTTGGAACTCGTCCGAAAACAATGGTCGCAACTTCACACGACGCGAGTAATATGGAAAGTAACGAAAATACATTTCAATAGCTAAGGCACATGTCTCACTCTTTATTAGCCTTATTAGTGTTTACAACAATATAAAAATCTAAGATAACTAGACAAAACAGCCAAAAAAACATTGATTACACCTTAAGAATTATTATGTAAATAGGTATAGCTAAAGCATAAAAATTAAATCACAAAAAATAATTTAATCGCAAATACTTTTAAATTAATACGATACAACGGCCAATAACCATGAAAATTATTTGTAAAAAAAACATGAACAAACAAATAAAAAAAATATTTCCTTTAGTTGGCTGAGCATGTGTATGCGCTATCGCCATAAAAAAGAAAAAAAAAATATTTAGCGTGTATGTGTGTGCTACATAAATGATTAGATCTACAAAACAAAATCATTAACAGTTGATAATCGGATTCAACTGTCGTTTTATTTTTCTTGCTGCAACCGAGGTGAAAGGTCCTATCGTTCTTTTTTATTCAATTTACTTGAGCTACCTACTTCATAGTTAATCTTTAGTAGTAAAGCTACAAAAGCTAAGCAAAATTGGTTGCGAGTTCACCGAATTAACACGTAATCTTGTACAAATTCTCCCAGGCACAATGCGTGTGGTATTCCGCTAATGTGTTCTTGTTTGTTACAATTTTTACTTTATTCATTGCCCCGAGTTCTTACCCTTTAGCTAATTTTTATCGTGTAATATTTAGGGTTGCCATACTGTGTTTATTATTAAATTTATTTATTTTTCACATTGCATCGATAAGTAATTACTAAGTATAAATCTATTCAAATAAATAAAATTGGAGTGTCTGTTTTTAATGGTAAAAAAGCCGAATTAACTGAATTGATATGTAATGTATACTTACCAAACGGCACATACCAAAATAACATTTTTTTTAATTTTTGTCTGTCCTCTTGTACCGTCTAATCCTTGGAACGTATAGACTGATTTTGACGGGACTTTCACTGGCAGATAGCTGATGTAATAAGGAGTAACTTAGGCTACTTTTATTTTAGAATTATAAAATTAAATTAAATTCCACGCGGACGAAGTCGCGGGAACACCTAGAAAAAAAATTGTGGCTATAACAACCGATATGTCTTCTAAAGTCAACCTAAATCTATGAGGAAATTGAACACGTGCTCTTTGATTTTGTACCCGATTACACTGATTTTGTGCCCGATAAGGTTCACTGATAATAATTCAGTTTGCGACACCGCTCCACATTGTCACCTAATCGCACCTGTGATATCACACGCTGTAGACAAAGCTTTAGTCATCTTCGCCCAGTGTTTAGTATGTCACAAGAGCACGTACCACATACTCCGTTCAAATATGCGTATCCTACATTAATAATAAGCGTACCGTCGACGCTGGTGTTTCGGAAAAGTGAAAACATGATATAATTTCGTTAAATTCTTTTTACCGCTGTAATAATATTTTCAATAGATAACCTCCGAAAGTTTGTGTTTAGTTTCCGTTATTGGTTTCGCCAATATGTCGGTGGCAACAGCTGAGCAACGTCGTTTATTGTTGGAGAGGTATGGATCCGATACAGCCGGTTATGTTCGTGAGAATCGTTCTATTTTATTTATACAACTAAGTGCTTTGTGTACATGTTTTTCGTGTTTGTCAGCAAGTGGCATTACATTGTTGTGCTGATGTACAATTAAAGAATGGATGAATCGAATAATGATGAAGTTCGTTTGATGTGCAGGAAAGTTTTTCCGTGACCCAAAATAAAGATTCTCCTTTCTTAAGTACGTTCTTTAACTATTGAACAACTTACGAAGTTAGATTATTTCCTGTTAATCCTGTTATAAAGTGAAGTAAGTGGAGCAGAGTAATTTAAAAGAAGATTAATGCACACGCTGCTGTTTTCTAGTCTGAAGTGTTTAATCGTCAAACCTAAGACGTTCCATTGTACGTAGTTCGTAAAAATACGCTACTTCAAACTATACTACCTGAGGTACCATCTGTTCCTTTTGAGATACGGAATATGCCACAGAGTCTTCAAAAGATATTACTTTTATTAGATTAAAACTTGTTGGTTGTTTTTAGTAGATACTTGATTTTATTTGTTTGGTAAAAGTTTTTTTTAATTATTAGGCCTTAAGGAGACTAAATCGCAAACGTTTTTCTATTAAAGATCCATAGTTGCCAGCCACATCTAAACACAAGGACCATGTTGATCACTCCACCGTTCTGAAGCGCAAGTCGTACTGAGATCGATTCCGAGCCAGATAGAAATCTAACGTATTTATGTGTCTGCACTTGTCTTTGCATGCATTACAACCATGGATACGATAGTAGAGAGTAGTAGAGTGTAGTAAGTGTATTAACTAGATTTGTATCACAGGAGGCAAGAATCAATGTACGCGATGACGGGCCTCTACGCGGAGTCCGGCTGCACGGAGGGCGCGACCAGCGACGCGCCCGGTCCCAGCGCGGCGCACTCCACCCTCCCCACGAGGGAGTCAGTCAAGTGCCACAGCAGGAACCCGTCTGCGGGGATATGCGACAGGTAAGTGAAGTAACACGAACAACACGTGTTGCCAAAACAGGTGACGAGGTGCGTTGGCTCCATAACGAACAGTCGATGACTCCGTAATAATGCTCTGTTTCGGAGAACACACTAGCTAGTTCGTGATAATTATTAAATCGACGCAGATTAGCACGAAGTATTTTTAATCTGACTTTTTAAACATGAACTTCCGCTACGTAACACATGATACTATTAAAGATAAGTAAACACCAGGAGGAAAGAATTAGTTTGGTCATATGATAAATGATTCGTAATTTATAACAACTGTAAGAAGACCTCACAAAAGATTTTGAGCACATGAAATAACGTGCTCTTATAAAAGCTTTGTGAGAAATGGTTTACAATCAGCCGGAACCAAATCTGTGAGAGATCGGACCATTAAAAGCCTCGGGTAAACTTTAAGCTCTCTATTTGTCTCTATCAGTAGCTACTAAATGTCTTTGTAATGTAACGAATCACTGTTAATTGGGTAGGGCCAGAAGGTGTACAAAACTGTTTGCGAACATCCTAAGGTCATTCAAGCTTTACGTACTGAAGGACCTTCTTCGACATTATTTATCTATTTCTTTAAAATCTATATTGTACATGTTCAAATATTTACTCCTATGGATAAGCCACATTGGCTTAGCTAACTCCAGTGACAGATATTTACTTATCCATGTTATTCAAACAGTATTATTTTATCTAATCTACTATGACACATCAACCAAGCTCATCACCTGAAAGAACCACTTTATAAAAAATATTTTAACAAGATTTTAAGTATTACATAGTGTCATAAAATAAATGCTTAGATCTCACATTTATTGCAGGGATCGAGAACGAGAAAAAGAGAAAGAAAAACCCCACCAACTGTACCCAGAGATATTAGACATTCCTCATGACGCAAGGGACTGCGGCATTCTCTCGTGGAGGCCGCTTTTTATTCAACAATTTTCTAGTATTAAAGTAAGAAACCGTTTTACGTAACACGCTAATGTTGCCAGTTGGTACAGTGTTAATGTCAGGGGTTAATTATTTGTTTTGTTTTAGGTGTTTGTATTTTTCCTTTCGTTCCTCGTAACGCTGCAACAGGCGTTAAGCTCAGGATACATAAACTCTGTGATCACAACAATCGAAAAGCGTTTCGAAATCCCATCGAGCCTCTCGGGACTGATTGCGAGTAGCTACGAGATCGGCAATGTTATCACCGTCATCTTTGTGTCCTATCTCGGCAGCAGGAGACACATTCCCGTTTGGATCGCCGTCGGTAAGTGCTATACAAGATAATGAGAATGTTGATATTGTGATATAGGGGACCAATAATATTTTATGAAATAGATACGCTACTTATGCTTTAAAAGTAAACCCTCGAAATATCCGAATTGGAATAAATATGTACTTGTGTTAGTTTTATGTTGATAACAGATACGAAATTAGTTACTTCGAAGTGCGATACGTGTCGAATTAATTAGATGCTTATTATTTCTTGAACATGTCTTTAGCTGACAATCTTAAGAAAGCAGTAAACATTACAAGTGTAATTTAGTATAGAAGTTCCATTATGTATGATATACAGTATCTTTGTATAGGCCGCAGTTATACCTTTTTGTCGATTACATTTAAATCCTAAAAACCTTTTAACGTAGGCAAGTTTAACCTAAACAAACAAAGGCGTAAGCCTATATATAAAAGGCACTCTGTGGGCGTAAGCATTGGCCTGTGGCCTAATACTGTTTGCGTTTCCTTTTGGTATAATTTGTTAAAAAATATAAATGTATTTTCTATGTACATCCTGCAGACGTAGATATTTATAGAAAACCAAACAAAGACGCAAGTAAGCCTATATAAAAGGTGTTTTGTAGGCGTAAGCTTTGATCTATACCTAATAATATTTCCTTTTGCTGTCTTGTTTAGGATTCTCAAAGTATTTATTTCAGTACTTTCTTATTTTCATATTTCCAAGAAATGTCTCATACATACTCGGATTTTGATCTTTGCTTGCAATTTTAGGTGCCGTGATAATGGGAATAGGATCCTTAGTGTTCGTAGTGCCTCACTTCATAGCGGAGGCGAACAGCGAAATGCTGGCCAATAACAAATCAGACGACAACATATGCAGATTGCCTCGTGCGTTGGAACAAGACATGGGGCTCGGGCGGCTGTCGCAAGGCTTGCCGCCCAGTAACCTGAGGCCCGATAATTGTATCAAGGTATGTGTTGCATTCATTTCAACCCATTATTGTACCACTGCCGAACACTAGGCCTCTCAATATATGAAGGGTTATGCTATAGTTGACCGCGCTATTAAGTGTGAAACTATGGACTTCACAGAACTTTAAGGTTGTTTTAAATCGTGTTATAGTTTAAAGAGTTTCTAATGTATTAATTTCGTTGCATTTGTAGTGATTAAACCATACGAGCGTGGTCACTGACGCCCATGAAATTACACAGTTGGTTCTTTATTACGTTAGTGGTAGTCCTCATAGAAGACCTCTGACCTAATTATATCTGTTGACGAGTGGACGAGTTGCAGTTTTCACTCGATATGGTTTTTATCATTTGACACTTCGATATTATCATAGACATACTCACTGCCTATTTAGGTGAGTAATACCAAGAAACGAAAAACAACACTTAATATAGACAGATAGATTCTATCGGTCAGAAATCTGAAACCTGATAAAGTACAGTAAAGAGACAGACGCGACGAAAATAATTGGACTAATATTTATACTTGTTATTGATCGGCATGAAACCTGTATATTGTCGGTAATTGATATGAGTCATGTTGCCTTTCTCGTAGTTTGGTAAGCACTTGGTCTTAAGTTACAAGACATAAATAGTGGGATAGTTCGGTCGATGGCATTCACAATTTCACACAGTTGGATCCCGTGCGAAAAATACTCTAATCGTTTTAAAATTAACCGTGAAACAAATATTTAGAATCAAGTGGGAGTCGCACAGTAGAAATTCCGTATATTATATTATTCATTTTTGATATATTTTTCTTCAATTTTATTATTTGTTGTTATTACAAAGTATTATATACTACTATATCTACTGCCACGGTTCTAAAGATAAACTGAAAAA
Source organism: Ectomis asine (assembly GCA_018251055.1). Lineage (NCBI taxonomy): Eukaryota > Metazoa > Arthropoda > Insecta > Lepidoptera > Hesperiidae > Ectomis > Ectomis asine. The sequence goes on along the minus strand of DWOO01000080.1, from coordinate 4,409 downwards.
AAACACAAAATATCCTTTACTTGCAGTTTTACCCTTTATTTTAAAATTTTAATTACACATATTTTTGTGGTTTGGAGTACCCGTGAGGTCCCTAAAAAGTTGACATTTAAAACGAGCAACGAAACATCAAAGGAACAGCTTCAACGTTTGCTCTTTAGAATTTAGTGTCACAAAGAGAATGTTATTTGAACAAATGTGTCCGTCGACCTCGACTGCTGTATTCAAAGTTATCATAAAATAACACTTACACTGAATATCAGCCGTCCAGATGATGTCCGACGTAAGTGATCTAGATAGAAGATCTATTCTAATCTATTCTATACTAATAATAAGTGTAACGTCCATTTGTGTCGTTCGAAATGTCTGCTCTATTTTGATTTTCTATGAATCTTTCACTATTTTTTGTTATAGACTTTCTATGGTTAGGATGTTATCGACAGTTTGTAACAGGGAGTGAAAACTCTATCAAAACAGTTCATAACCAAACACTGCAAAGACTGGGTGGCACGTGTAGTATAAATTATGTGAACTTAATTACTACTGTGATACTGTAACGCCACTACACTCGAATTACTAAGACATTTTCCGATTGTTTCGTTTGTTTTCGTTGATTATTAACAATTAATTAATAGTCGATGTTTGTTATTATCAACTAAATTTGAAGTACTTTTAATTTTATTGTTATTCAATTGCTTTTGATTTCGACCTGTAGTAATTTACCGATGATCAAATCTTGTTCGTTAGATTATAATAAACCACTTTTTTAACCCAAAGGGTATGGTATGGTGGTATGCATACGGTGGCAACCCTATTACTAACACTTCGTTGTCCGCGCTTCTATCCGTCCATCTCAAGGCTGTGTCTCTTGTACCGTAATATTTATAAACACTCGCTAACTACCTTTTTAACTCTTCAAAAAATGAAATACGTCAAAAAAGAACAGCATTTAAGCTGTTATTAAGCTCTTAGGAATAAGTCACTTAAATATTTTAACAACTTAAAATAGTTAGTATATTGCACAGTGGGTAAGGAACTTTGTGTGAGTCCGACTTACATTTCGCAAGTTATCAAAATAAGATTCCCTTAGTTTATGTTTTGAACAGCCGTGGCATGAAATATTAAAATAAATAAACAAATAAACATACATGTGTATGTATGTATGTATGTACAAACAAACATGAAAAAACGAACGAACTAACTTAGTAAATAACAAACAGCCGAAAAACGTACATACATATATACATACAAACAAAAAAACAAATTAAATAACAAGCAGGCAAATAAACAAACAAACAAACAAACTAACCAACAAACAAACATACATACAAACAAACATACAAACAAAAAACAAACAAACAAACAAACATACAAACAAATAACACAATGTTCGTTCGTCCAGAGTTCGCCGAGCACTTTCGTGCCGGTGATGGTGTTCGTGGTGGCGCAGCTGCTGCTCGGCTGCGGCGGGTCGCCGCTGCTCACGCTCGGGACTACGTACGTGGACGACCACGTGCGGCCCGAGTCCTCCAGCATGTATATCGGTAAGTGGCTTTAACTTGTTAGCAGAGTTCAAAAAGGTGTGCTCGGAAAAACGTTCTATGTTCGTAATTTTGTATAAACAGCCTTAAATTTACTTCGAAAAATAAGAAGGTTCTATGTTCGTCTGTTTGTATTTTTTTATCATGTAAAGAGTACTCACGACAAGCGATATTTGTGACGCCGATATTTCGACCGGTTACATACATCGTGGTCACGGCGAAAAGTCAGTTTCGACTGACTTCGAAAGGAGTAGGTACTATGTTCGTCTGTATGTGATTTTGTATAAACAGCCTTAAACAGGTTTCAAAAAAGTTAGAAGTTCTATATGTCATTTTATTGAAACAGTAAATCTTTATGTAACTACGTATTAACAGCTTTAAATAGACTCCAAAACGAAGAGGTTGTATGTTCGTCTATATGTTATTTGGTTTTAACAGCCTTAAACTGACTTCGAAAAAGAAGTAAGTTCTGTTCGTCTATACGTAATTTTGTATAAACAGCCTTCTGTCCATCTGAAGCAGTGGTACTCAACCTTTTTTTCATAGGCGCTAAAACACACTATTTACAAACTATGGAACGACGTTCCTTCCGAGGTCCCTGTTAGCTATGACATAAGGCTCTCCACGCTCTCAATTAATTATTAATAATTGGCCTTAAGGTAAGTAACTGCGGACTATGACATCTGTGACAAAACCGCAGCCAAAAAACTATACCTATTAATATAAAAAGCGATCCTGAACAAAATTATAGGCAATCTAATTCAGAATAATCTCTTGAGCATATTCCTACTTACGACATCAAACGTAGTGGCAATATTGCCCCCGGACGACCTTCCATTGTACTTCTTTACGACGACTTGTGCGTCGCTCGTAACCGCACCGCGTCGCTCACGTAAAACTTAGAATGTAGAATATGTTTAGAAGCCGCATAAAAAATAATATTAAGTCACACGTGCAGAATAATATGCCGTTTACCAAGTTTAATTTGTTCTGTGTTATGCGACATTGAAGTCACAATATATTATGTTATAGGGAGAATTTTAAAAGTTGAAATAAACATGAAAAATGTTGTGACAATCTTTTACTTATGTCGATAAAAAGTGATGCTTTTGTAATAGAGCAATCTTGTTATTCATCTGATGTAATGTGTACATCTACCCCAAATATAATTACAGCACTGTAATGAGATCGGTTACAGAGACATTAGACCTTAGGGGTCCCCTAAGGTCTGAGGTCGGGTTAGTGTAATTAAACTGCCTTACCTCACTCTTCTTGCTATAATACAACATAGCTAAATACTGCAGCTGTAAGAAATAATGCCTAGCAGGATTATACCGCCTTAAATGACGTAGTATAATTTTTTGTAACTTATTATTGATTATGCCAATTCTGATTATTTTTAATATTCAAAAAATCATAAACCGAACAGACCAAACTGTGCAGACACGGCACAGTTCAACGAACTCGCCAGACATACCTTTTTAGAGCTGCACGGATAGTTGGGCGATAGGTTTCGTCTTTATCACTGGAATTGATGGAGCACTCTATGTTAAATTATATAAATAATTATGAGTAGAAGCTTGGACTGATCATTTTAATGGAAGGTAGAATTATGAATTAAGAAGTCATTGTTATTTTGATAAAACCGCATGACATAAAATATTAATGTCATTTTCCTTGTAATATTCTGTTTTATCACTTATCAGTAAGTAAGTTGGAATTTATTATTTATATTTGAACCACCTTGAACCTGAAACCTTTTTTATTGAAATATACTTACATATTTTAAAAGTATCAAATATATACTTATTAATTCGTGGTATATGTTCAGACTGATCTATTTCGCGTCGATGAAAAAGGCGGCAAGAAAATTGTCACGTCACCGGTGAAAGAAAATTAATACGTAGTAATATATAATACGTAGTTGAAAGACAAAAATTAGGTAATTCAGAACCACACCCCGCTACGCAAGCTGGGCGCAGCTCTCCAGGAAATGACCGAATGACATCACTTCACTTGTACACAACCTTAAATTTGTCCTATAATAGTTTTCTTTGAGATGAGAGAACGAAGTCTGAACTTTTTTGATGTATTGATTACAACAGACGAAAAGTTTTATGTGCCAATAGTTTCAACTTAATGTTTTTATATGCACGATTTTAATGTACGCAATTGTAAATACATAACATGTACATTTTTCGATTGTGTTTATATTTATTTTCTTTTACATATGTTGCGCCGACATAGTGGATATTGACACAATACATGTAGACATTGATAAATGTAATATGTAATTACAACTAACATCGCACCCCATTTATAAGCACAAACCACATTGAAATCAACATGAAATCATGGAATATTTTCAGTTTAATGCAAAATTACCACTACGATAAACAATATACAACATTAAGAATTGCGTTAATACCTTTTTGATTTTCGCTTTTACCTTGACCTACATGAAAAGCCGAAATTCGCTTAGAATGCTAAAACTATCGCTGCCAAGTTGGAACTAAAACATTTATATTTATGTAAATGTTAGTACCGTGACTAATAGAGAAAGGAAACTGATCTACGCACCTATAAAGTTTGTTCCACCCCTGTGATGAATAGGTAACTTGACCTTGGCGTTGACGGAACGCGATTAAATTTGGACACGTAGCAGTGGGGGAAGAAATATTATGAGTAATCAGGGAAATGGATGCCACTGGGATTTATGGCAATCATAACTCTAAGTTTTAAGCTCGGATATTATGGTCATCACGTCATATATTATACAATATCAAATCTGTATTTCATCGTTTTAATATTTATATATCGGCTCAGTGTGGCACCGTCATATATAAGTAGCTCTTTACATATATATATACC
>DWOO01000079.1:0-10858 GCA_018251055.1 Ectomis asine | reverse complement strand
ATTACTTGAACATTTTCGTGTCATTAAATATTAATAGGTAGATCTAGATACCGTTATTATTATCAGAGGTACAAAATTAAGTCATTTTGAATACTTCAACCTTTTGCTCCTTGCTTAAATATCAATGATATATTGTGAATAAAGTTATACGCCGAGCTATAAGAATTCCCGGAATGCTATGACATAAGGCTTTTATATAAAGCGGCGCAAAGAGTTCACCTTTAAAACCAGCGACGCATTGGCGACTCTCGAATAAGTTTAAGCGTTGTTGATTTCTTTTCGTCCTAACCGATAGCTAAATTTAAATAAAAAATACAATCATGAATCGCGATTTCCAAATAGATATAAGTTAGACTAAAAATAGAGAATCATGCCGTCATTTATATCAAAATATTGTGTAATGAAAAAATACAAAATCAAAAACAAAATTTAGCAAGACTAATTTGTTATTGTCGATATACCTATTTATTTGTTTACGATTTTATTATACCCAGAACAAAGTAGTGGATACGCGGTCTATTATAAATTAGATCCGCCATTTTGTTAAATTCTAATTTTAATATCACTCTCTAATATGTTTAGTAGGTATGCTAATATAACTATTATAATTATAATATTACGTATTTTGTTTATAACAAATTTAGGAAAGCTTGTATAAGCCGTGTAGTTTGCAAACATGGCAATTATGAAATTAATTAGCGTCGGTTTCGGTTCAACGCTACGCGCCATGTTGGTTGCTGGGTGATGTAAGCGTTTCCGCGGAACATGTTCCAATAGGTTGCCAACACTTAACTATATTGATTTGGGACATTGCTATTGATAATTAAGGCTTGATTGCTGGAATATTCCACTTCCATTCATTGACGTTGTTAGTTGATTCCTTTTCTTTAGACACCATAAGAATGGCTTAACTCTAGTCCCGCATGTTATCAGACGTTTTGTTAACAATAAGGAGAATTCACAGACTATTTCGTCACTGTCATTTCCATCGATAGAGCATGTATTTATATATGTACAGATTAAATAAACTTGATATCGTAATGCAATTACGATGTTTATGTCTAATGACTATATATTAAAATTCCCAAAAAAATCTATTTTACCTAACTGATACTAGTTTTATCTAATATAGTTTATTCTTTCCTTTATTGTTTAGCTTAAAATGTAGAAACATTAATAGTTGAAATTATTACGATAGTCGTCATAGGACAATCCTGCAAAATGTTAATTAGTTGGCAACATTATCAATACGAATCCGCGCGCCATTCATTGCAAAGTTTTTTCGCTCTCGGGCGGCGAACTCGCGGCCTTGCGCCTACGCCGGACCGCCGGACTGCAAGCGCCAAGCTCAGAATTAGAACAACTATATTCCATGTTTACATTACTTAATAAATAACTACGTTATTATACACCCAGACGTCTGGGTCTGAATGGCTATGTTTATGTTACCTATATAGTATTAGGTAAAATTACACAAGTTAACTCACGGTGTATGTTTTCGTCCATTTTGTAAGAGTTCAGATGAATGTAGTGTTGTCCCTACAATTCTGTTGGAGTAATTATCTAAAAAATAATGAAATGCGTTAATGAATATCCAAAAACAAAGCTGGCCTAATATTATGTTCTATCTTCCATGTTAGATAAGAGATCAGCAGGACTCTAACAATATCGAAAAGATGTGCGTATTAGTAATTAATTACTTGTCTAATAGCAAAGGGAAACTTCGTGAGATTTCGTGTCCGCAAGCTTTATATGATGTCATCGATTAATCATCGTTTTGATAAAATTCTCGGTGTTAATATTGTTAATTATCTATCTATCCGTAAACTAGACGCAGTGCGGCTACACTTTCCCCTATGACTTTTACATAAAACACAATATCGATTTCCTAAACTCCACCTTTTTATGTAATCAATTATCAAATCTAAACGAGACCTCGTTTATTTTTAAATGATCTAGGTACATACTATTATCACAAGTTATGATCGTCGGTATCGCTACACGATTTCGATATTTATTATCAGATGACGTAGTTGCCGTGTAGGAGTAGATAATATTAACAAACATTGTATTATAAAAGTGGATAATCCGTCAACAAGATAAATAAGCAGGTATTTTCATTGATTTATTTTATGAACGGCATCAGCTCCATTTATTTTTTGTGGAATTTGTTATTTTAAGATCAGTAAGCAAGTTTGCAGTCTGTCGGAACGCCAGCGGTTGGAACTTGGAACTAGCTAATTGGCTTGAATTTTTAAAGACTTAGTCACGATCTGCCATCTCACCGTTTGTGACTCACATTCGCGAACCAAGAATCTTAATTTTACCTTGTTCGTGACTCCTTGTTGAGAAAAGGCAAACTAAAATAGGTTTTTCGTTTGTCTAAATTAGGCTTTAATATGTGCCTCATTTTAAGTTATCAACGATGATAAAAGTATTTATTGTTTCCAGTCGAATGTATAAAAACGTATATATATATACACTTTAGTAAAAATAGAAAAAATGGGTTTTCTGCATGAATATGAAGAAATAAACAAGTCGATTCAAGTATGTGTAGGAAATAGAATTAGATTCAGATACAGCTTAAACAAATGAATGAAACTAGAGCGTAAAATTCACAATACTTTGGATGCTTGTGTAATGGACGTCATATATTATTGTTATTGCTTAATCAATTAATTTCGGGGCGAAACGTTGAAAATCGTTACCACGCGTTAGAATATAAAATGTGTTATATAATTCAATCACTCAAGAATTATCTTCGTTTCGTATCGGCACTTCGCTAGTAAACATGTTTATTGATAACGATCTGATATGCTCCAGTTAAAGATATTGACTTTTATTTATTTTTCAATAATTTGTTAAAATTTGCGTTTTGCAATACCGCACAAAATCAACTATTGAATAGATTATTGTAAGAATACAAGGCCGATGAAGGACCTGGAAAGTTACTGTTGTGAAATGTTCGATTTCTACTAGAATTTCTAAAAATGTCGACTGATAAAAATTGCATAATGTTCCCTAGGTCGCCAATTACAGCAACAATTGATTAAGTTTTTTTATCACTTATTGTTTATCTTATTTGGTAATTTGTTATCTTGCAATAATTATTCAAAGTGATATTTCTAGGTCTCAAAGATATCGACGTCCAACACTATCTGAAAATATGACAATATAAGATATCAATATATGTATCTACTTTACTTGTTTCATTACTTTTATTTGATGTTTTTGTACATTATAGTAACGTTTTTGGGGCATTACTTTACGTGGTACTCCTTGACCATTTTCGTTCCCTTTAATAAAATATCTGTGGACAATGATAAATAAAAAGTTGACACATGTACGAAACTAAACATTGGTACGTACCAATCCAACGTTGGACAAGAAAATATGGTTTATGACGAAGTTATTTGGATATACATACTAAGTATTTATGTATACTATATTTAGTAGTAAATTATACTTCAGGCATACATAAATGTTATGTACCACGGAACCGCTCACGTAATAGTCGCGTGCTAACAAATGAGAGCTTACTGTTTGCTCAGGTGCGTCGGCGTATTCTTTGTTCTCCAAATTATCACCACACACCACATACACTAACGTACAGGAATGTTGAAGATCTTGCGCCGCATTCTTTCGTTCCTTGTCATATTCCAATCGCATAGTAGACCTTTAGTGTTGTTCTATAGTCAATAGAAAGCCAATTTACGTACGGGTACATTGCAAAAAACGCTGAAACTTCTCCGTGGTGTTCTTTAATGCTTATGCTACGAAGAAACATTGAAGAAGTAAAAGTTGTGATAAAAATACATTAAGGAGCTCATTTCTTTATATTTTTTTGTAGCTTTATGCTTAAAAATATAGAAAGTGTGACTAATAGATAATTATCTATGTAAGTTGGACTATGTTCATATTCTTTTAGCATTATAATAATGTACAAGTTGTCAAGGCCGATTATTTACAAATAAATGAACAACGTTAAATATAGACCTGACAACCCTGTTAATTGAATTGGAAACCGAACAATCCTTATTATCCACAGAAGCTCGCCGTCTATAAACACAATTCTAATAATAGAACTTATGTTACGTTCACTATAGTACTCGCTTTACAAATTGAAACACGTCATGTGGCATATATGAACGTTTAATAACGCATATGCATCATATCTACGAGTTGCTGTTCCCCACTTTATTTTTAGGGTTCTGCACTGCTAAAGAGAAAACGGAACTAGCAGATCGGGCGGCTTGTTTGTGCGTCGGGTAAAAACAATTAGGTCCGAATCAAGTATTAAGTTGAATTTAGGTAAAAATACGAATTTTGTCTAGACATTCATAAGGTTTTAGAAATCTATTAATCCGCTCGCTACAAATGTCAACTATAGCTTTAATGATTTTCATTCAACATTACAGTCCAAATACTCTACATGCTATTTTTTTAATGAAACTTGCAATAAAATGTTTTCAGATAACTACACAATAAAAAAAATGTCTTTATTATATTATACGCCTCATGCGGCGAAGTATGTGTATCAATACAAGAGTAAGAAAACGGCATATATTTCGAAATCACAGGCGGACCTTTCAATTTAATGAATATGTATAGATAAATCTATTAATAAGGTTGACGTTACTCGCTCTACATTCTTATCTCATCACCAAACGCGACTCACGCGAGGACCAACAGATGTTGGATTTTACTACGCGAATGAGACCTCATTACGAATAAGGACCTTATTGTGTTCAAACATTCCATCGATCTCATACGCCACTGTACTTATGTAATGAAGTGTTTGTTGGTTACAAAATGATATTATGCGCCATACATTCCAACGATGCAGTATTTCCACACGTAGCGATATAAAAATAATAAAATGTGATACTGCATTTCCCACTACACTATCTATATTAACAGTAGTAACGATCTGGAACGTAATTGACCAACACAGTTCTAGCGCTATTGTTTTCATAATTAACATATTACAACAGTATCATGTTCTATTACATTATAATATGCGTTGTAGGTAGTCAATGAATAGAATTACAATCACCATGTCAATTATCACGCTTAGGTAACTTATAGATTTATTCATACCTACTTAACGGTTGATAAATATTTAAAAATGCACCGTAATTCTAAGTGGTCACCGTAGGTCAGATTTACCTGAGAACAACCCTAAAAGCCTTAACAGCATAAAAGTATACATGTGTGGTCCTTCTCGGGTACAACCTTATCTTATTCGTTAACATAATATATTTATCAACGGCAGAGACCAATTTATTTCAAACGATCGTTTGTTACTGTTGTTTAAATAAACCACACAATTTCGAAATGAAAAGTGAGATGTCGGTATTGTTACAGCTCGTCCAATGATCTCAGCGAGCCTCCCCGGCGAGGCGCTGGTCCAGCTGGGGCAGCTGCAGCTGAGCCACCTCTACCCGCCGCCCACGATGACCCCCGAGTTCCTCGCGCCGCCGCCGCGGCCGTACCCGCGTTACGCGCCGCGGCGCCCGCGCGACCCCATGCCCGCGCCGCCCGCGCCCGCGCCCTTCACGCCCGTGCCCGGGGCTTACACGCCCTTCCTGTCGCACCCGGCGTCCTATGCGCCCTACCTGTACCCGCGGCCCCGCGCGCCGCAGCCGCCCGCCTACCCGCTGCGGCATCGTCCGTCATCAGGGTTCGTGCCGCCGGCGCCGGCGCCCCACTCGCCGCCCGTACCTGTGCCGCAACCGCCACCACCACCCAGAGAGGTACTATTATTTCTGCTTTTTTCTCATTTATTCTTCACACTTCTTTTATTTTCATGGTAAATCAGCAGAACAACACTTAATTTTCCAAATCAAATCGACCATTTCTGTTTCTATGCACGGTGGTAGTGGCAGTCCCATTATAATCCAAGTAATCATTCAACAGACTGTAATACTAATAAAATAAATATGAACCTGACTAAAAGTCAAACTTGAAGGCGAAACCCAGCAATCTCTTAGTTGTATAGTTTCTATATTATTAATAGACTATATTAGCTCAACTAATGAAACTAAATAAAATATTTCAGGAGCCGCCACTAAGCCCAGAGCGTGGTACACCAGCCCCATACTTCTGTCGCGGGGCACTGATCCGGCTTGAGGACGGTTCCCTGCGGCGTGTGGAAGAAATGAGGACAGAAGACTTCGTCATGAGCGCTGAACGTAGTGGCGACCTCGCGTTGACACAGTGCACGCTACTGCGGCTCGACGAGCGCGGAGATCGCCTCGCGCTCACACTCACCTATGATAGGAATCGCTCACAGGTTTGTTCGTTCTACTAATATTCATAAGTTAACTCATATGGTTCTAGATATCGAAGAATAATTTTAGCTTTTGCTCCTGAATGAAGAAGTATGTGTAGACCACACACACACGTAATAAAAATACGAAGTTAATGTGAACTCCAGTTTTTGACAAGCATCTTTGAAATTGCAGGTAGAGCTCGAGTCAACAGTGGAGCATCCGTTCTTTGTGTACGGGCGGGGCTGGGCATCGTGTAAACCAGAGCACACGTTGGCGCGGTACGGACTCCGCGTGCAAAGGCTGCAGGTGGGCGACGTGTGTGTGTCGCTTGTAGCGCGCCGTCACGCGCCCGCGCCCTCGCCCGCTCCTGCGCCCGCGCCCGCCTCCGCGCCACCTCAAACGCACCCCGAAAACCTCAGCGTCAAGGAAGACGCGCGGAAACGCCGCTGGTCCGCCTCCGACCTCAGCGAAGACGACCGCCCTCCGCTAAAGAAGCGTTGAAATATCCGTTGCTGAGCGAACGATCGCTACGGGCACATTGCGGTTCGATTGTCGAACCTTACGTCTTCGATGTAATTCACTAAATTAAATTCTAAGTGATTATTGGTAATATATAATGGAGGGTGAAATTTGCTTGATAACGGTCGCGTCGACTGATGTAGGTAGACAGATCGCCCCAGTGAGTTGACTCGCGTGTTACTAAATGTGTACCGATGATAATTAAAATTGTTTTCCGCAGCGATCGGTAACCCACAATCGTACGCTTATAATATTCTACTCGGGAACTCTAGGTGCTTTTTACTGTCGGGTGCTTCTATACGCGTTTGTGTACAATATTGTAAATATGTAACTTAAATCAAATGATTATTACACTCCATGACTAACGAAATGTGTCACAAAAAGCGGTTTATAGAAACGTAGATGCACGCAGCTGGCAAATTTCAAGTGGTTAGACTGCATAAAATGTACGTAAAAGATAAATCTAAATATTGTAATAAAAGGTTAATAAATGTTGTATTGTTATTAAGATTTATCTCCACTTGACACTTTGAATTATATAAAGAAAATATTACATGTTTCATGTTTAGTAAGTTTGAAATTATTAACATTTATTTAAAGTGTCTTTTGCCAGCTCCGTTCAGTACAAACAGTGGCTCGGATCGCTATGTGAAATATCATTTTGTATGCAATGCCATTGTTGAGAGGTTAGCATTTTTACGTGTTTTATATCAGCTAATTCGCGTCTCTTCATTATATTACGGTATAATTGAACAAATCCTCACTAGTTCTGGCTCATTGCAATGTATATTTAAAATAAAGGCCAAAGTGAAATAAATCTAACAGATCCTCAAATTTTTTATCATAAAATATAATGAACTTTATTCCGCGAAATGGCATATTGGCTAAAGATAGCATAGTGCAAAGCTATTCGTATACGTGTTTTAATACTGGTGTAACTGAAATATACTAGTATATAATTAATTGCTTAGACATTGTTCTAGGTGAGTTGACGACAATTAAGACGATACTACACAGCATATAGACGTTCTCCATGCATTTCTAATGAGGAAGTAGTTCATTCTATTCGTATAGTTAAGAAACAATGAATTGTGAAATATATTTTCACACTTAATCTTAATTATCACTCACCTAGGATGATGTTAGAATTTCTAAGTAAGGCTTGCAAAGTGAATATGCGGTATAATGTCATAAGAGCACAAATACAACGCGTAAATTTCTACCAGATCTTAAAGTAGGTTAGATATTGTGATAACTAATGAGATTTAAAGCCAGTCACCTTGACGGGCCGTGCATCTTTTAGACAAAAGTTAAAGGTACAATGAATGTTAGATAGTAGATAGGGATGGGATGTTATGTGCTTAAGTCTTGACTGATTCTAGTTATGTGGGTTTTCCGGTTCTTGTAGTTTATTTAGCAGTCATGTTATCTTCATTCTTCCTTATGGTTGTGACTGCAGACATATCCATCGACGCGGCGCCGTCGCACATTTCTTACAATACGTTACGCGGGCATTTAATGTAATGGAAATCAACTTGCTGCTGTACATAGCGATATCAGTACATTTCTGAACTGGGAAATTCTTCTGACAAATAAATAATTCATGTTAATATAAATATTGTTGATACTATATACTGTAAAAATGAAATATGTCTAATGGTCATGGTTATTAGATGCCATCTCTATTGGTTTTTGACGTCCATGTGTGATACACATAACTTTTCTATGAGAAGATGTATACATAATAAACACACAGTCTGTGATATTTTGTAGTTATTGGTCAGAGTAGGTATGAAGTATTGCTTGAATAAAGAAATATATATGTTTAGAATATTAAGTGCGTTATTGGTAAGAAACTGTATAGTTATTGTATCGAAAGTCATACACAGAAATAAAAGAGATGTTACAAGTAGAGTCTGTGATTGATATACATATATCGTTATTCAACATAACGACAAACGCATGGCCATATCAAAATCAAAATAATTTTGTATATTGTTAGGTGAGATTTGTAATTATTCCTCGTTTATTTTTTTCTAAATTTGTTTTGCATAATATGAACTTAAACTTGCAATAGATGTAATAGTTATCAATTGTCGACATTTTCACTCAATGTAATTAACTGTCTTTCATATTGTTTGATGTTTCTCAGTGAACCTGTTAACATAACTGTAACCCATAACTGAAGGTACAACAGCCGACTCGGCTCAGCATGGATGTGAATGGTTCGATTTGTGAGTTTGTTTCATTGTACCGTAAATTGTTACGTGCTTGTTGATTGTATCTTATTATAATAACTGACTATCATAGATTACGCACGCCGTCGACGACGGTGTTGTAAAAAGTTAATAATTTGTTGTATAATGTATGTAATTCTAGTTTTATCGTCTTTATATTATTATTTGTAATTGTAATGAAAGATCTCATTTTATTAATCGGTATTTTCTAACAAGGCGCTTTCATTAGATCATGACTAAGCCTACCTCACAAACTTTAAGGCCGGCCCCGGGGCCGCGTCGCCTCGGCCCGGTCGCAATCAAGTCTAAGCAAGATCTCAATTTGATGAAAATAAACTTTTAAAAAGACTGGGACGCTTTACTGAATGTTGTGGGATAGTAGTTTCTTCGAGGATATTACTTAAATTATGAGATAGGAGCATTTATTTCGTAAACGAGCGTGCAAAGCTCCGGTTCCGACAGGATGGACAATCGTTTAGTACAAAATTCTTTACAAAAAGTATTATTTCCCAAAATCCAAATTCAAAAGTATTACTTAATCAGTGAAGGGTGCTAACGTTCGTGGGTGGTTCCGAGCACGATTCCGAACGATACTTTGTTAAGGGCGACCTACGTCGCTTCCATTAGATATATCGGCACAATCAAAGTTCTTCCGCGCCTTCCTATTTATTTAGTGTGTCAATTATATTTAATACATAGTTCCGTGCAGTGAACTGCTGGATGGGCATTCAGGATTAGTTCATTCCCTTGAACATGTATGACATGTTGTCATTTATAGTAGGTATAATAATGACCAGACAATATAATTAAATGTAAAGTATATATATTTTCATGTACCAAATATACCATAATTTTCCATATTTCTGCAGGCTACCGTTATTGTTAATAGAATGATATGATAATACGCTGTATTTTATTAAAAATATATACTTATTGTTAGAATGCTTGTTATATTTCCAGTTTCAATAACTTTTGAACTCTATGCTTTGCTCAATTATTGTCAATTTATTCAAATTACGGTGCAATTTCATCGCAGTTTCTAGTAATTACGACGAAATTGTTCCGAACCTGACACTGGAAGTTGCTTGATTCTCTGTTAATTAATTTTATGAATGTCTTATCTGATTACGTTGTAATTATAAAATTTGTCTAAGCAGTTAAATTCCCTCTGTTCTCTTACGATGGATATTGTCGTGTATGAACGTCGTGAGCAGACGCTATACATTTGCCTACATATTTTGTTTAATAACATTATACGGGAATATTGACAGAGTGTATGGTAGGTGTATTTCAAGTATTCTGCGTGACTGACATGTAGTGTTATATTGCATTAATCGCGTTAAACGAAGAAAGTTACAAGATAATATGTTTTGATGTTGCCAATGTTAGGTACGGCCAGTAATGGTTCCATAGTCCGTAATATTAGTTTACAATAGCCAACTCGTAACTATATATTTTGACACAAATGATTGTGCCATCCTTAACAGAGTTTAGATATCTGTAGGTTATCGGTGTTTTTGGTAAGATGCCGACCAATTTTGAGGCGCGGCCTCGAAAAACAAATATTTGATATTATTGCATCTTACCACAAACAATTTGACGACATATTGAGAACTGTTTGTGTTTTTAAAACATACGAAGTTAAATATTTAAATAGTACATAAACACTGTTTTCAATATGTAGCAAAATGTAGAATGGAAAATGTTGTGTCATTTAACTAATAGATAAATAATTATAAAATTGTTATTTCTGAACTATAAACAGAAATTTTTGCAGCAGCTACTAACTACAGCTTTTTAGCAGTAAGCAGTTTTAGCAGTTAAATC
>DWOO01000078.1:0-10864 GCA_018251055.1 Ectomis asine | reverse complement strand
CTAAAACCTAACATTTTCAAATCGTGTTTGTACATACGACGCCAAGATACATTTCTATGTACGTACATAGCAGATACCGAGCTATAAATAGAAAGAAAACTTACGTAGGAAAGATAAATGTAATGTAAGAAACATCATGTAATTCCCTTTGTTGTTTCATTATCGTATCTACTAGCTGTAAACGTATTTCCCATTAAACGTATTTTCCTACTATTTGTAAGTTCCCACTGTTGCCCTCTGTATTTAATTAAGAATAATTTAAACAGACGCAATATCTGGCAAATCTGAAAGGGTAGTTCTATCCCACGGGATCGGACCCCATAGTGATAAACAGTACTCAATAATATGCCCACATGTCGTGTCCCTTGCAATTAAGCGATTGTAACTTCAAAGAGTTTGGCTGTACACACTGACTTATCTTTGCTTTTCGACGTTGTACCGATGAGTCTAATTTCGAACCATTCTTAATTTTAAACTAGCTTAATGTTATTAAAACCCATTAAATAAATGTTAATTAAAATTCTCGCAATTTTTTCACAAACTCGCGTGCAATGCTCACAGCGTCTGTTCAACGTGGATGTCAAACTTTATATGTCATGGCCCCGCGCTGCTCGATCGCACTTGTAGGCCAACGAGCCATCGCCGTTTTTACAATGTCATGTATCTACTTTCGCAACCAAACGGTAAATAATGAGGATTATTGTTTAACGTTATATTACCTCATTTAAACAATAAAATATGACAGAAAATACTAGTTCCGTGAGTTGCGTCATACCGCAATAAATGTGGCGCATTAAAAATTACTCACATTTCGTGTAAACATACCTAATTCGCTTAAATAAATAACTATAAGCAGTATAAGTAGGTAGCCCCGCGCAGCGCAGCCAGAAACCAGTTAGGAAACTCGTTATTTCAAACATCCTTCTCTATAAGGCATTTTAGGCAACACAGGATACATAGTTCCAGTGCTAACAAAGGCCCATACAAGTATTGTCAAGGCACAGAATAGGCACTTCCCTCGTGAGAACTTGGCAAGGTTAAATGTGGCAACGTTATCGTTGCTAAACGCAGAGTGTATTTACAACACCGCCTCTTGCCGACACGACTGCCACATTTGAGTTACCTTATACGCCTGCGATACTGGCCGACATAATTCTTAATCCATTCAAATTCCTTTATTCATTTTTAATTCGGCCCTCAAGTTATCCGACCGGAATTGGTCGCGTGCTTGATGAATTAAAAATCGTAAACGTCACACGTTGATGCCGCCACACCGAAAATAGGCGTGACCTTCTCATTGACATTGTGAAATAGACGAGTTGATAACGCACCGATCGTCGAATGTCACAGCGAGGCTAGCGGGCCCCCTCCTATTCCCCCCACTAGTCGACTTAAATGAGTACGTAATAGAGCATAATGGCGCAAGTTCATTGCTGCTTCAATAAGATTGTTTAAGTACGCGCAGAGAACATAAAGCGCGATGTACTACAAATATTGAATGTCTCGATAGCACCGTATCTTGTAACAATAGTTTGATCAATCCTCGAACAATCTACCGTTGCTCAGTAAACGAGATTGTGGAATAGCTAACCGTGAGCGGTAAGTTAAATTGTACGTTTAATTAGAAATGTTGTTATTTGTAACCCCACGTCTTATGTAAACTTTGTCTTGGGTATCTTTTAATGAATTCTTGATCCTTCGGCATACTAAGTTAGCCAATCTAAAGATACAACATAACCGTTTTATTTGAAATATTCCTTGTATGTTTTTACATGTTTAGTGTTGTCAGGTATCATAGCTTTAACTAAATATTATCTATATAAATATGTTTGGTTAATGATACCGTCAAGTCAACCAGGATTGGTTGTTTAATTTGGCTGTCACATGGCGCCGCCCAAGTATAAAAGTAGCAACAATTTTGCAACACTGCGATGAAATAAATATTGATAAGGATAAGTAGGTTAGCTGCCGTAAACCACTTTTGAATCCGAATATTATCACTGCGAGCGTTGCTAATTCTTATCAGCCCTTTTTTCGCAAACACTTCTCCAAATAGGTCACGAATTTTCGCGAGGCGTATAACGTAAATAAATATGTTAAACTGCGCGTCAATATGTCTACGGTGCTAACGCTAAAATAACTAGCGGACTTTCTATAAATACGATATGAATCAAAAAGAAATGTGTATTAAATCCGACGCACGCGACGTGATTCGTCATTCCCAGTCGGGAAATCGGATTTGGAATTTGCGTTCACAATGTCGTTGACATTTCGTGCGAGTTCGGAAATAAATGGTGACTGTTAGTAGTCGTTAGTCCAAAATAACCGTTCGTTTCTAGTGCTTCTCTTTATAAAACAAAATCGCGGTGCGCGATCGAATGCTTTTGCTGGCTCGAAATTTAAATTCGTTTATTAGTTTTGTTGCAAAAGTTACGTCTTACGACACGTGTAGGCATTCGTTTGATTACTAAACCCGCTGTCGTCACCCAGGAATTCTGTTTGATGCCAACTGGGCCCGATGCTTATTTGCGAGGGGTCAGCGCAACCCTATTCAGTAAATGTTTCAGCCTCGTTATTCACATTAGACTTAGCCCTTTTGAATCATGGTTCGCTTTGAAACAGAACCCCTTTGAATCTGTTAAACGTTGACTAAAACTAGTACTGACTATCCTTTTCATTCGTAGACTAGTTAGTTGTACTTAAGAACGATACTATTAAAATTGATTCGTAACACATACCAGTGCCTTTGTGATAAGTAAACTGGATTTTGTAATTATAAAACACTGGTTTGATTCAAATCGCGCAATCTAACGAGGCGCAGGTATAAAGAAAATTGCTCTTGCCGTATCTTGCTGCATTCATCTTTTATGCTGCGAGCGCTCGAGCATTCATAAAGAGCTTAGAAGATGTTTACAGAAAACATCTCGTTGACTGTTCAAAGCTAGCTGTATGCTAGAAAAGCATTTCAAAAGTGCAATTTAATTTATCAGTTATATACTTACCTCTTTTCATTTCGTTTGCTTCTCCTCTTACTTTATTATTTCTTTGTCTTTAGGTAGTATCAAGAGACTGCAGCAGTTTATTACAAGCGCACTACCGCCTCGATGGCCACCCGCACGTCAATCCCATCCACGAAGTGCTAGTCGGTGACAAGAGGGTGTATCTAATCTTCCCTCGATCACACTCTGATCTCCACTCGTACGTGCGGGCGAGAAAACGGCTTAGAGAACATGAAGCTCGAAGGCTGTTCAGGCAAATGGCGGAAACAGTGGCCGCGTGTCACGAACAGGGCATCGTTTTAAGGGACCTCAAGCTAAGAAAGTTCGTCTTCGCCGATCCACAGAGGTGAGTCCTTATAATTTTCCGCTTAATACTATACTTTATATAAATATTAACGCAACTATTACTGGTAAATGTAAATAAGTACATGTTGACTGTTATTCGCATCCATAATGTCATTGAATCGATTGCGTCGACATTTGTAGATGGTTTCTTAACTTTATGTGCTGTGTTTTCGCAAGTTGATTTAATATAGAGAAACCTCGTCTAGCATAAGTTGCAACCGTTTGAAATACGACATTATCTCCTGTTACTGCAGCTAGCCAGACGGCCGCGGTTCCGATCGGCGTGTGCTAAATTTTACCAATGAAACAGCTGACGCAATGATCCCGTAGAGACGATATCTCCCGGCGTTAGCAACCGAATCGCCTCTGAAATCGAAATTGCTTGTGCAATTTGCAACAGGCAGTCGGCTAAAATAGCTAACTCGATATTTCTTACATTATAACTAAAAACAAGTAAAATAATATAAATGTACAATTAAATGTCGGAGTGAAATAGTTAAAGCGCTTATGAAAGACGTTGGACAACTCCGATCAATCTAATCGATGACTTCCTTCTTTTTATCAAGAGCTCCCAGAAGAGATCGATTGTGTCGTGAGAAAAGAAATTTCAAAGACAAAAAACATCGGAAGGGAAGCGGAAACACTGTCTCGTTTTAAGTAGTGCGTCATTTCCTTTGTAGCTCGATAGCGCCACGTATGACGATAAACAGTTATCGAGTAATTAATTATTTACCATTTACGCGGTACGAAGATAAAATGTCCATTAGAGACAACGTTTTCCGGTGCCTATTGCTTATTCAACGTTTGAAGATTACAAGAATGTTATGCATTTACGTGTATTCAGCAATCATTGTACATGTTAAAGATTAGACGTATAAAGCCGATCATAAATGCTGAAAGTATAACTACAATAGGACAATTGTATGCGCGAATGCCACGAAGCGTTACCCAATGTCTTTATTAATTACGACCACCAGCCGGTAGGAACCGGCGGATTTTCGAACTTTTGAAACGTTATCTGGCCTCCATTGTTGCGAATATCTCCGGCAATGCTAGCGGCTCAAGGCGAACGGTGTCATTGCTGCGTACACTCCGATACAATACTCCGCAATCGGGTCAAGGGACCGCGGCCGCACCGACACGCAATAATACTTACCCCCATGCATCAAGGAACCTGTCCACCTTTCCGATCAGGTGCTTCTGGCAACGACACAAAAGCATATTTTATGCACCCTTTATAGACCACATTCCAAAGGGCTCAATAAAATTCCAACATTCATCTGCCCCGTATTATAAGCCCCCTATCATTGTTGATCCAACAAGTTTTCTTTGTTTGGATAACATAATAGTTTTAATCGAACAAATTCGTGGAATAGAATGAGATTTTTCTCTATGCGTCTAAAAAAACTGATTAGATTTGTTTAATGCAAATTCGACAGCCCTCCCACGATCGGAGCAACAACCCATTTTGTAAATTCTCCTTGACGTCCCCGCTGAGACATTGTTCATTATGCCTCCACGGCTCACAGAAAGTGACCGAATGGTTTCTTTGACCTGACGACGTCGATGTCCCTGGTGACATTTGTCAGACGAATTCGAAAATGCCTTTGACGTGACCGCTAACTCACTCTCGACTACATACGCCATACTTAATGGATACAGATACCACTGCATTCAGTTTGCAAACGCGTCGCTATTTACACAAGAGTATTAACTGAGCCCGCTTTTAGTGGACAGACTGTGGAAAAAGGTAAAATTTAATACCCCTCAGCGAAACGTCATCAAAGCGAACGTTGTCAAAAGCGTCGCTTTGAGATGCGGCAGGGAAACACCGCGACCGAGTCTAAAACGTAAAAACTTTTGCTCCACCCTTCAAGTAATATCAGAGTTGCCACAAACGCTAGCACCTCGAGACTTGAGAAACCTTTCCAACTTCTACCTCAAAGCAGGAATGTTTTACTTTTCGTTATTATACAGTGAGTCTAAACATAAACTTTACCCCGTCAGCCGGCATCATGTTTTTTAAGCAATGGACTATTTCAAATGAATTTCTGTGCTGTGGTAAAAACTCGGTCCGGTAAAAAATAACAAATGGTAGCCACGAACTTTGAGTTCTGTGGCCATTAATTTAATTAAACAGGATATTGCAGATGTTTCCATTTT
The DNA here is from genome assembly GCA_018251055.1 of Ectomis asine. Classification (NCBI taxonomy): domain Eukaryota; kingdom Metazoa; phylum Arthropoda; class Insecta; order Lepidoptera; family Hesperiidae; genus Ectomis; species Ectomis asine. The sequence goes on along the minus strand of DWOO01000078.1, from coordinate 5,357 downwards.
TATCACATGTCACTTGAAAAGAGGAAATGTAACTTTTTGTTAACGGACCTTCATCTGTTGATCAGGTAGCCAGATGTAAGGACCGTCGTTGACCCCAAAATCTAAATCTCACTGATAGGCGAACATTCAACTTTCCCAGAGATCGTTTGCGGAGACATATGATCTTCCGTATGGTCAAACCGAATTTACATATATCTCGGCAGCTGACCTTGTTTAACCCTAATAAATTCTAATGATTATGCACACGACATGCCGTAGCGGTCAAGTATTTTCTCCAGCTGTTCTTCGCAATCGTGAGAATGGTCGCAAGTCTGATTATGGAAGGTGCAATACGAGCAAGTGCCCACCCCTAATTCTCGGTTCTCACGTCTTTGATATAAAGCAACCCCCTTATTATAAATTCGAGTCATCCGGTGGGACGCCATGCTGCGATATCCCGCGTTCCGTCCGTCCTGTCTCAAAGGTAAACAAGAGCATTAATATTGATTCCGCGCTCTCTTTGCCGCTTTGAAGTGGATTTCCTTAACACTCGACCGTAGTTTTTCCCTTCCTTTGAGACTAAAACAAATTATTTTTCTTTTTCAAGCCACGATACTTCAGTCTTGTTGTGAGATCGTTTGACATGATAATTACGGCAAAAACTCTTAAATTGATGCAGATTTAAGCTTTGTTTATCTGAAAATTTCAATGTGAATTCTACATTTCAATAAACTTTATCCTCTTATTATGCGAGTAATTTCGTTCATCTTATATTATCTTATATTTTACGTAGACTTTTATTGGTATGACAAAATTAAAAATTTAATTTATCCCATGCCGTGCTGTCAAGTTTCACAACGTAATGACAGATTGCCATGACAATATATCATGATTTACAATTTAAGTTATTTTAAATTAAGTTTTAATCTGAATAAATTTTAAGCAGTATATCCAAGGCATTGTGTGCATATGTAATATTGTATCTGTATTATTTTGGGGGTGGAAATCGATGTCGTTGAGTATCGATAAGGCAGGTAGCATTGGCCCTTAGATCAGACACCTGCGAGCAACGAAAAAACTGATATCACTGGTCCACTTCCTAAATGGTTTATTTGCGTCAACCGAAATCACCGGCAATTTATCGCACTCGCACCGTAGTAAAAACGGAAAGCCGGATGTTTGTCGTAAACTGCTTTAGCTAAATATTTTTTTGGCTTTATCCACTCACAGGAAGTACCACGCGGAACTACATTCCACAGCTAAGTCTATTGTAATAGTTACTTTGCTAAAATTTAATTTGTCGCGCAGGATTTTACAACACCTAAAATTACATAAATCTCATAACGCACCAGACAGAATGGAGCCCGCTTTGTGCTATCCAGAGATAGTACGAGGCCTTTGTAAACAATCTCAGGTATAAAATTGTCCTCGGTGCATTGTTCGCCCCATCCCGCCCACTCCACGCCAAAATAATAATACCCGGCGAAACGTTCCAGGTAACAAAACAAAACCCAAGTTTTTTGCGTAACACGGTGTTCAGAAGCCGGATCGGGTGATCGAATGCACCGCAAACAATGACGCTGCTGCGATATGCTGGCATTAATTTACACAACTTGATACTTTTATATGCCGTCGTAATGATAATCTGTAGGTATCGTACCTAATTCTACGGCGTGAATGTATGACAAAGTGGCTTTCGATCGGACTGGCCGATGTCTAGTCGAGAAAGTATATTTATTCGCACGTCTGCGGCGCTAACGGGATATTTATGGCCGCGGCTGCGCTGGCGCTCAGCGGCGGATGTGCCAAATTGGTCCGCGATAGACCCGGCAGACGCCGCCGCGTCGCATACCGGCCCGGCCACCGGCTGACACTACATTTCCTTCCATGCGAGATCTCGGTTTAGGATCGATGTAAATTCGGAATCAACTAACACGCGATCGCTCCTACCTGCAGTAATTTTGGTGAGAAGCATGCGATATCTCGAGCCAACCGTTCCGAATATTGCTCGAGGTGTTATTTGCTGATCGGCCGCTGATCGGTGGCCGTACCGCCTACATCGACTATTTTGAAAACATTTTGAAACGCAACACGGTTGCCAAAGGCTAGTGGTGCAAGACTCCGCCACGTTACAACGACGCATTTGCATAATACCGGGCGCTCGGTAATCCACCCGTACGTCTCAGTTTCGACAGTTGTATAACTTCGGTGAACCGTGAGAGTCATTGTTGGCATTGCATAACAGACCCTTGCCGACGCGTCCGCCTAGAATCAGGAGCTGCGCAGTTTAGTTTGGCACGCGGCACCAGCGGCGCGACTAAGTGTGATTGCGCATCGTATCAGAATATACGGCGTGATTCAGGCGTGCCGGAATTCCGCTAGCTATGCTGTTCGTTTTGGGGCGTTTGTTTGCGACCTCGCACTCGCGCGGTTGCTGAGGTCGCGGCAACTGTGCCAATGTCGCGCTGCCGATGCCGACACGGCGCCGTGGCCGCCTCCTCGCTCGTGCGGAACAACTGGACTCATTTAAAAACAATGATGCGCTTTTCAGTTATAAAACATCACACCGATCATTATAGTTGTAACGTTCCTGAAAGCAAAGTAATGCCTACGCATCTCCGTCAGTATGTAAGACGAGAGCGACTCGAGTAGTCATACGTCACAACTATAAATAAAGCATGTTCGCACCTTTTTTGGTGGTACGAAAACACCGGACGTGGCTACCGGATGTGTGGACGGTAGTGCATTGCTCTCTTAAGAATAATACTAATACAACATTGTTATTCTGGGAAACGAATTACCGGACATCGCCGTCGTCCATACAAAAGAAAATCAGATTGTCAGCTGAATCCAAAGTGTAATGTTTACATGCAGCTTGTCGTCATAGGGATAACATGGCCATTGTTGAGTGGGAAGAGCGGGTATCACCAGATATGGTGACTATTTTGACAAGCTTCCTGTGCTAAAACAACAATTACTCAATGCGTGGATTTAGTTCGGGTCCACAGCTGAGAAAACGCACGACCAGCTATTAAATCGATCGAGTTGCGTAAAACAAAGGTCTGCGAAACCTTGTGCAAGCGGCGCGCCCGCGCAGCGCCGACATATCTGCGGATTTGCGTAACCGCGCACTTATCCGCCGATACGACGCCCGTGTGTTGTGACACGCTCCGCTTGCCTTCATCTGTAATACTTGCATTCATTCAAAATGTGCCTAGTACGAGCTCTAAACGGTTGCCTAATAAATAGCGCAAATGGCGGGCAACACTGAATGATTATTTCCTAACAAATCCCGCGAACAAGCAATCGATATGATATCGCCGTTTCATTATTTCGTGAGTAGTATAAATCAGTGTTATTTGCGATTGTCGTTGACTTTACGACATGTTACGAAAACAGCAAATATCTTAGCCTTTGTTTACAGTGAATTGTGACTTACAATTCCTGCTAATGTTAATCAGTCAGCCCCAGCCATGGGCAGCGGTCCGGTGTTGCTGTCACGTCATGATATCACCGCGTGAGTCATCGCGGTCGTGACTGGAGACGGTGAGCGTCGGATGAACTGGCTTAACCTCTCTCCGAGGTCTGCAACATGCTCATTAAATACGTAGACTTGACTATATAAATACGAATCCTACTATTGAAACTATTCATACGTGGATTTTTTTGCTACCTCGATTATAAATATGCACTATTGGGTAGCAACAGGATTGTAATAGAAACAACGATATATAGACGAAGCTTATGGCTCCGGGAATCGGTCGTCAAACTTTCCAGTCGGCGAGCGCACGCGACCTTATCCCAGCAAAGGATAATGCATTCAAGACCCTTGCAAAAACTCGCACGTGCCGCCAATTAGGGGACGGCATGCCCTCGACTGTCTCACAAGAGCGCTCGCGAGGAACGAAGGTAGACCGCTGACCGTCAAGACACGCGCCTGTCATATCGTTTCGTTTTACACCGTTCCGTGTCGTTCCATACGACTTGTAATTTTACAGAAACACCGCGCAAGTGACAGATTTTATTGTTCTCTCGTTTTAAACCTGATGCGTCTTACGCCGTTTTGTTTCGATCTAACCATAGCTGCATATCCGCGAAGGTCACTGACCGCCGAAACTCATCCAGCGTAACCAAAACATAAATCTTTGTTCTAATGAACGATAGGGGACCGCAACGATTGTTTTAACAGGCATTAATTCGTAAGCAGTTGTCTGCGATCGATATATTTGAAGCTTAGTTGTTGTCTATGCATAATAAACACTTGGCTAATCTCCATGATTGTTTTACTAACAATCTTGAGACTTGTAACAAGTCTGGTTGGAAATTTTCCTGTGTTACAATACAAACACGAGTTTCACACCATCGTTATCGCCTCGCTTCGACAATGAGTCTGTTGAACTCGGCCGGCAGCTCATTTGAAATGAATTATCCAGGAATGTGCCACGGTGTTACGCGTAGCTCGTTTTTCCTACACAATACCGTTCCGCATCAGAAATTCGAGGCCGGTGAGTCCTGTCGGGTAGTAAAAATAAAATCTGGGCTGAGGCACAATGTAACAGTGAATCACGATATGACAGTGCAATGAATGCCACGATGAATTCCACGGTGCGTCACTGCATTATGACGTCATAGAGGGAAGTTATTAAAAATCGGAGGGCGAGGGCTTGGGATGAATCATCTAAGCTCATGTTCGGTCACTACCCTCGTTTCGTTCGTAGTAGGCTATTTATAACGTACCCCAAAGTTACATAAATACTTTCTTTCGCTAGCAGCCCCAGCTCAAAATATAGCCCCGTTAATCGCCTACGCATTAAATGCCTAAAAATATAGACTTATATTTCACCGTCTTTGATGTCGTAGTAACGTAAATAAATTAGACGTAGCGTGAAACATAACAATGGCGTTTATACGAAAATATTGGCCTTCGTTAATATTGTTTTAATTACTAAATGAATAGTTGTAATTGTTAATATTGTGTAATTGAATAAAACCGCAATCAAATTAAGCAATTATCGACTACAATGCCGTGTATACGTACACAATGATTTTTTTTTTCAGAAATGTATTTTCCCAATCATCCATTTGCTTAAGCCGTAGAAATATAGCGAAATCACGAACTTGCATTGATTGCGAACCTTTTTTTCGATCAACCAACCACTCGTAAACACAATGAACGCACAAAAACCAATGCACAATACAAAAACGAACATGGCGCGCGTCGATTTAATTTATTCACGGGCAAAAACACCAGCAAATAAAATATACATGGGAGGATCAAGGGAATGTGTGCTGTTCGTTTTATGAGAATATAAAAACAAAACCTAGACTACAGGCGTACTCAAGTTTCGTGCTAAGAGCTTTATGGTAGGGGAGTGACC
>DWOO01000077.1:0-10869 GCA_018251055.1 Ectomis asine | reverse complement strand
CTTAAAATCCTTAAAGGAAATAGTATTGATAAAGTAAATAATCGGTTAAAGTTAAAAATATTTGACATATATTGAACAACTTTACTATATATTGAAAAGAAACGTATTCAAATTGAAACAACCAAATTTATTTCCTCACAGTAATTAAATGTTCTTTTACAATGTTAAGGTCATATTATTCCCGTTGCCCTAGTTATCATCTCACATGATTTCTTTTATCATGCCACATTTCCACTGAAGTCACAGCGTAGTGTTATGATGTACTAATAGAGATAATAGTGTTACAAAATATTTTAACTACTTTGATAAAAAAAAACTTTAGAATCATGAAAAGTACAATATTTTTTTTTACTTTCTTACCCATTCTATCTTTCATTATTTTAGAGATACAACCTTGTGATAGACGGACAGCCGAGTCTTAGTAAAGGATAATTTTACTTAGACTACAGAACCCTAAAAAGGGGAAGTGACCATCGCTGCAACGCTATATACACATTCCATTTCTACGTACCATTAATTCTGTTCCTAAATATGAAACAGGATGGCGGCAACAAATTGTCATTAACCCGCGGCCGTCGGGAATGGCGAATAATATTAAATGAAGTCGCGCTGCGCAGGGAAGTATTGTTTATATACTCATTACTCAGATCTAATGCTATGGAAACCGTAGTACTATCCTTTTTCTATCCAACTGTAAAATTATAATATCAATTATATGGTATCAGATGTAAACGAAATGATGGCGACGAATTGGACGTCAAGAAGAGATCCAAATGGCTTATGTTGAATGAAGTCAAGTATCAATGTCAACTATTAATTTTTTTTTTGATCTTTACGCGCATCATTTTGCGTCGTCGTTTGCGGGCAATTACAGTACGCGAACTCGATTTACGTTTATTAATTTGTTTAAATTTAGAATCGTAATTCATTTCTTATTGTTCCTATACCTAATTGAGCATTTCTAAATATACGTAGTTAATCCTATACCTTCCCAACTACCTAATGTTACCAAGACTTCAAATTCCAGGCGTTTAAATAATCTGATATTGATCCCCTTGTTTGTGAATCCCATAACAAAGAAAATATCCTAAAAAAATCTATTGTTAAGAAATTCTTCGTTTTTTCTGATCAAAGACTAGCTCCAATTAGAGATATTTTATTACCATGAAGCTTATTATTAATGTTTATTCATTAGTAATCATCAATTGAAACATATTTAGTCAGCATTTTTTTACCAGAAACTAAAAATATTCAACGCGTGTAACCAAAGTGAATCCAAATATCAAGGCACAAAGTTTCAGTTCGGTGTCGTATAATAAAGTAGCGTAAATATTCTAATACAGGGTCCATTATAAAATACCTACGCTACGTCGTTTGAAACTCAAGTACTAAAAAGTGTACTCTGAGTTTGTCGGAAGTTTGTTAAATCGTCAGTTTCCTCACTTTCCGTACAAAGTGCAGGTTTTAAGCATAGTTTCACAGGAACTTCAATGTTGTTACTCATGCCTTTGAACATGGATTTGCAGGATAGGTCTTACTTAAGCCTCGAAAGACCCAAAAACGTCAATAACTTCACAAATATTTTAAATGATTCATGACGATATTTTTGTTATCAAGAATAGTCGTCACTACCCATTACTCTCTACTCTCAAAATAAAAAGAATTTTAAACAGTTTAAGTTGAATTGGTAATTTGTGATGGTAATTGGTTATTAGGTGATTAGGTGTTATTTATATATATTAGGAGTCGTCACAATATTTTTTGGAGAAGTAAATTATAATTAATAAAAACGACTTAAAGGTCAGACGCGCGTGATTTGACCTTTAAATCGGATCTTCCGAAGAAAAAGTGTTAATCATTAGACTATCTCTATTTGATCATCGTTGTTATCATTATGTTTCTAGATCTTGGAAATGTTACTCCCTTGGACTCTTTAATTTTTATATATAATTCAAATTACTTAAAAATTCGTTACAAATCAAATAAACTTAAAACTTTAAGTAGTTACAGGTTTTAAACATACCGTACTACATAGAATATTTCAATTCTTACACAACATGGTCATTATTTTTCTATACACGTTGTTTTGGCAGAAGCTTGCCTGGACGGTACATTCGAGTCTGTTGTCACTGAATTTACTGCAACTTTGTGAAACTTTAACTTCTTTTAGCATGAAACTTAACTTCTAGGTCGTTCCATATACATTTAACTTCAGTTTTGCCGTGTTATGAATGTATTCTACAAATTTAGCGACTTGGGAATATATGCGACTGTTTATTTGCCGCACGGGGTTAGCATGTGAATATTCAATTTTTTGTATATCCGATTTAACTAGTGAAAAAAGTAAATACTGGCAAAAAAAAACATTTTGTATTCGTTATACAATTGAAAACATAACTGCCAAGACATATTAAGATTCTATAATTGGTTATTTAGATTTTCACTTCAGTAAAGCTCTATTCCGGTTAATTATTCATTCATAAAATTTTCGTCCATTGTTTTGATCTATATATAAATAAAGAAAAATAAAATTTACTAAATTTTTAAATACCAAAAGTTACCTATAGCATAGGAAAAGCCAGTCAGAAAAATATACAAAACAAATGCTATCAGCATTTTTATTCATACAGTAAAAATATGTCAAAAACTTATAAAATAATAAGGTACTAACAAGAACAATGGCATATAACAAGTCGATTGGTTCGATAATAAACACGAGGTAAAAGAGAGTGATACCAGTCGTTATCGCATTCTATTCATTTTCCAATTCAAACGCTTTCAGCTCCACGCAAAACGGATCTGAGCATCGGCATTGTTTCATTCCCTCGCCAACTTTACAATGACTGTACAGCCATTTTGTACTAGAGATTTGTGAGCGTCTGTCTAGATAGTATATAAAGAAAGGCATATTTGATAAAGGCAAAATTAAATAAAATTTGTAGCTCTACCGTCTTATATATTTTATATTAGAATACTTTACAAAAAATAGTAATCTATGTATATTTTACCTAGTAGTTTAGAATTCGGCCTCCCACGCGGGTGTTTCGGGTTCAAATTCGAGACACATCTGATCTTTCAAAGTTATGTTCGTGTCATAAAAATCATTATAACTAGCATTTTACTGCAGGAAAACATCGCGACGAAACCTGCACACCTTTTCTAAAGAATCTTAAAGATGTGTGAAGTTAACCAATTCACACTTGGCCAGCGCGGTGGTCTATGGTCTCAATTCTTATCATTGTGAGAGGAGACACGTGCCCAGCAGAAGGACAGTAAAGGGTTGTATGTTATTGTTGGTACTGTAAAAACATATCATATACATATATTTATAAAGTTTAAAAAAACAAAACTTTCTTTGTACTGTTAAATAGTTACTTTCTGCTTAAAACAGATGCTTTTATCATTAGGATATGAGGGTCGGCCCATGAGTCATGAGAACTTTGCACTTTTTACTGAGCCTTTTATTTTTTTGTTTATATGTTATATAGAATTCGTATTATATAAGCGTCTTAAATTGCACTATCTTGTTATTAGTTACTAGTGGTAGGAAAGTAATTACCATTTCGTATGAGGTTCTCATGATATTTAATAACCACTCAGTTGCTCTTGTTGTGCAACTGAAACTCCGCTTCGTTTCACGAATTTGAAGTTATTTACAAAATATCCTTCAAACAAATTTAACACTTTCTACACTCATAGCCCCACACTGGGGATTCCCTGTATCGCGGGTGCCATGGACATATACAAAGACAATTGCACAAACACACAGACCCAGAAACAGAAATTCAAACTCAAATTTCTATCTGGCCGGGAATCGAACCCGGGACAGTATGAGCGTCAGTCCGGTGCACTAACCGCTGCGCCACGCGAGTTGTCAATTTAGTTCTTATCTATCTATATATCTTAAATAGCTTAAGTATTTCGCTCCTGACTGTATTTATTCGACTTAAAAAGTTTACCTAAATTTACTTTAGAATGAGGTGGTATTTTCATTCATTTATATGCTGGTATTGCGTATATTCGTTCACAATTTTACTTGAGACATATAGATATAAAAATAAAGATTTAATCAGCAAAGATCACAGTCATTAAGGTTAATGCGAAAATTTATAGCTACATTTTACTTCCTTCTTTATAGAACTCAATTTTTATAGAATTTATGTTAAATAATTACCAATTGTTTGTATAGAAAGTTTTCTAAGCAATAAATCGTAACAAATCATCATTTCACTTAGCATACATTTACACTAAGAGACTCGCTATAAAACTAACGAAACAAGCAATGTACAAGCTAGGCCGAGTTTAATCGTTCCAGCTCCACTGGTCGCAATAAAGGGTACATTAAGCTTCAGTACAACTTACGCCGGTTAGATAACACCTTGTATCCGGTAATGGTAGGCCACTTCGTTTGGTCGATTTAGTACGGACCTAGAGATTAAACAACTAAAGCTAGATAACTGAGCTAATAATCGTTTGGTGTTTGTAAAATAAATATGCAAATTTGAATTTGTAACTGATTGTTTTTGCGTTTATCTTTGGAACTACCATTGAACTGGAACTTTAGAATTGGAATTAAAAAAGTTGAAATGAAAATATATTTGCTCTTGATAACAAACTCCTCAATACTCATTATATGCCAATTTTATATATTATACCTGTGAGTTAAACGTTTTAGAATGACAAATGGACGTGCAACTAGTCTATAAAATTATACATAATGAATGTAATGACACGTTCTGTTCTAAAAAAGAAATAAAAAAAATTCGGCTGTGATTTCAGAAACAATTACAAAATATCAATATCTAATACATAAATACCAGTTTGTAGGAAAACTTCTTGAACGACAAGTTAAAAAAATACTGTCAAAAACAGAAAGTACTGGAATAGATGGTAATATAAAATCTAGATCACACATTTCACGCAGATTATATTTTTTCATTTCAAGCTCATACTTTTTCTATGGTGACAACCTACATTAAACAACACAAAGCTAAATGCCGACGAAGGCGTGAACGCATTGCAGATGGCAGCACTGTGCGAGCAGGCTTCAGTGCCCCGCTTCCGGAGCGGCCGAGACGGAAATGGCAGCGCCCTCGAGACAACCCTCATTTCCGGCGCAGGCCTTTTACTAGCAACCGACTCCTGGGTGCGACGTGATGATAATCTATTTATGGACTTGCGGTTACGTAGTCAGTGTTTTATGTGATATCTGTTGATACTTAAATCATAGTATTGAACCAATGTTCGAGTTCCTTTCATGAAAGCCGTCAATATTAATCCTAAAATAACTGTTTCAAGCCATCAGTAACCGGTCAATACATTCGTTTATTTAAAATTCAAGCAGTTTGAACATTGATCAGTCACTGTTTGAAATTTTCATTAAATATGATAACGATATTATAACAAATGATATATCATAATAACGTAATGAACTATTATAAAAAACTGAAAAAGGAACGCGCGAAACACATCAGGAACTAAAGGAAGGAGAAGGATTTTCTTCCAGAAAACTTGGTCAAATTTATTTAATTTATAACTATCCATCAGATATACATTAAGTTATTATGTATACTAGATTCAACCACAAATTAATCCATAGTCTTCCTTGTTTATTTCCGGCTGTATATTTTACGTTACGACTACAGGACGAAAAATAACACAACCGTTCTGTCAAAACGCAGACTTGCACACGGCAAACATTTGAAAGACTTAAAGACAAATATAAGACAAATGATATGTATCAAAGTACAACAAACACATCAATACATAATGTTTACTCGTACATAATATCTCCAACCTTTTATTGATATTATTCAATACCGTCAATAATACATAGCAATTAACCCCAATTAAATTATCTCGTGCTTTAATTAACATTTATAATTATCTGAGAGACATGGGTAATTACAGCTAATCGCATCTGACATCGTGAGAGATTGCTATAGACGTTTAATCCATGATATCCTTAGCTTATCATGAATAATTTAGTAGGATTACTATTCGTAACTTACGAACATCCGCTTATTGGATTCCCTTAGGCTTAAACTTGAGTATTTTTAATTTTCAAAAGTATTGGCTTGAATAATCGCTTGCAAATAGACCTCGTTAGAATCTAAATGTACTGCCGCGTCGTCATAAAGGTCTTCAAAGCAATGTTTGTCTATCGTTTGGAGGTAAATAGTCATTCAATTCGATCTGAGCAATCAAATTATAACTTCTATGTTGCTCTTTAAATTTTTCGTAGACGAAGTAATCAAAAAAGCTCATAGGTTTTTGGCAGATACCTCTCGCCAACTTAGGATCACACATGGCGAGCGGCCGTCATCTGCTAGCCTTATTTCGGATGTTTAGAAAACTGCGATAGCGTGATTCAGGAAGTGACGTGAGTGTTCGCCACAGGCCACTTCTAAAATATGATCTAATTCTATCTAGTCTTATCCCAATTCGGTTAATCATTTGTGACCTATAAGGCCATGTAACAGTTATATGAATAAATAACGAGAATTTACATTTGTTGTATAGGTCTAATAGTTTTTATTTATTTATCGTCGTTAATAGAAGGGCGTGAGGAACCGTTTGAATATTCCACAGCAAATAAAGGCAATGTCAGTCACGATTATATCCCTCAGCAAAGTGACGCGAGTGACGTCTGTTTTGTTTTTTGTAGATTGTTCTCTATTCAAGCGGATTGTCGTAGTTCAACGTTCACTTGCCAGAATACTTGACAACGATCGCGGCTGCGTACAGCCGTTTTGTTCCTGCCAGCGTTTTGTTCTCATCGTACGGCAAACAAAAGGAACAATACGAAACAACGCTCGTTCTACGCAAGTCTGCAATCACGTTTAAATTAAAATGTGTGTGCAAATTATTATTATGCGAATGTGTTTTACATTGAATTGTTTGGTGTCAAAAATTAAGTGCTTTTATCACCTATATACATTATTTCTAAACAGGAAAAAACAACAAAGAAATCATTTGAACCTTATTATGAAGAGGTGAAAGTAAGATTATAAAGAGGAAATCATTGACTTTCTGATTGTAATGTAGTGGATAAATTCATGAAACTATTGAACCGTTTTTAAAAATCTTTCACAAGTACGTTGCTAAATTTCAAGGCTACGGTATAGCTGTAGTAACATAGGTTAGATTTTAACGATAGAATACGGAAATCCAAAATGTACTTAGAAAGCAGAAATTATATATAAATATATGATCACTTAACATTGGAATTATTTATCATACTGTATCTAGTATGGATATATTAAATTGTTCATGTTATTGATTTATTAAACCGTTACTACTTTTCCCTATTTTTTTATCTTAAAAACTCCGCCCCATTTCCATTATTGTTAACTTTCAAAAATATTTTTGAAAAGAACGTCTATTTCGAATAAAATATCTTGGTGTGTATGAAAACCGGTTGCTTAAAAGAGAATCTTTATTATTATTCCTTAAAACATAACACCGCCAGCTATTATAACTTAACAATAGCTCCGTTACACAGATACCGTTTCCTTGAAATATGGCTACTCGTATAGAAAACAACCTATCGCACCGGCTGGAGCGGCTAGGTGAAATTATACTCTTATTTACAACCTTCGCAACATGTTGCAACTTGGCAACACGCCTAAGATCAACCACAAACGATTCAGTCCACCACCGAACCAAACATGTAAATTGACATAACATTTCAACGCATGGAATAATAAAAACGAATTTTTGGTCGAAAAAGCTTGTATAAAGCCCTGGGAAGTGTGTACCAAAAAATTTAAACTCAATTCTGGACATAACGGCCACTTCGGAATAGCACTAGGTTTATTCTTTGACTGTAAACTAACTTTAATAGACAAAGGTTCCATTCTGGTAACATTTGTTCCGTTTTTTCTACTGCTACCAGAACTGCATTTAAAGGCTTTTTAAATACTAAAATAAATTTCAGATTCCTGAAAAGTTAAAGCTTGAAAAGCGCCATCTGTTATCGACAATTATGACACAACAATGATTAAGCAACAATAAAATATAAAACAATGTAAACAGGAAGGGATTGTAAATCCCGCAAGGTATTCGGCTAAAAGCAGTTCCGTGTCGCCATGTTTGTCACGAGCCCTGCATATTAGGGTTAACTACAGCGCTTTGTTTTCGGAACACCTGTACTATTACATAGAGATGCTGTCTTGTTATAGGTGTACTTGTGTGAAGATCTCAAACAATAGAAACAATTTCTTTGAGCCAAAAAATTTGAAATTATATTTACAAACTGTATACTACGAGTACCTATCGTGGTGTTTTGTTGAAAATTATTTTGTTGAATTCACTAACATTCATATAAATAAAACCAAAAGTCCTGATGTAAATATAAGCAGCTTCATTAGGAAGAACTAACTAAATAACTAAGGAAGCGAAAACCTTTGTGAAAAATAAAACCATTTGGTACTTGCCTCATTAATATACCAGTAAAATATTTATTCCTTGAAGAAAGAAAATTCTTAATTAGAAAAATAGCTTATTAGCTATTGATGAATAAGTTTTCATCATAATTCAGACCAATCACTATGAAAAGAAAAATGAAGATAAAAATATGCTTCCAATTGGGTTAACCTCTGCGAATTCTATTTCAAGAAAAGAGTAAGGTTCATCAGAAAAAATCGAATCGATATGTTTTATTTTTAATTTTCCTATTTATTTCCATTTCCCAATTCCTATCTATTTCTGCCATTTACTTAGGATGCTGTTCCCTACCAAACATGACTATTTAGTAAAAAGGTACTATAGTAAGGAGATTACGAAGTACATATTGCGAAACAAATAAAACTAACAAGTGTTAGTATTATGACCACAGTAATCATTAAAGGTAATGAGCGTGTACCAAAAAGTGTTATGATTAAACCACTACAAGCAAACACGTGTCCCTCTCGACACGACGTGACGTAAGAGACAAGGCAGTGACTAAAAGCCGTTCCGTGTCGCGCGTCCCGTTTGTCACGAGTCCCGCGCACATTAGGGTTAACTAGCGCGGTTTGTTACCACACCTGTACTAGAAAGGGGTCATCTCGTTACAAATGTACTGTTACGTAATTATTTGTGTACATATATTTGTATTTATACTCGTAGTGTATTTGGGGTATTGGGTATGATTAATAGCGAAAATCTCATTCAAGTAATACGTTATATTATTGTACTGAAACTATTAATTTAATACAATCAGAGTCATGACATAACATCTGTGGCTTTATGTCATGACTCCTAGTCCAAAGATCAGAATGGTCCATGTATTTCTGTTTTGTTTTTTTTTTATATTTATACCTATATAGCAGCCATAATATAGGTAAGGTATAATAGATAAGGTGAATGGGCTACCTAATGAAAAGTGACCACTGTCACCTATTGACATGTGTAACACCAGAGGGTCTGCCAATATCTTGCCGGGCTTGAAAGAAAGCATTTTAGCACTTTTTTCGAAAAACCTCATATCAACGCACTAAAATACTACAGGATTAAAATTATTTCGCTAGACCGCTAGAGTCCAGTGGATGATGATGAAATTTCGTCCTTCGGCGAGTGGTGCGAATAATAAATGTTTCTTATGAATAACCTTGTTACTTATTCACTTACAATCGGAAACTCGTAGTGAAAGAACCGCATATGTTCTTTTGACAACATTGACAGTTTTTTATGGTATCGTGACGTCACTTCACAATCAAGGATTACAAGATTTTGGCGTCTGAAACTCGTCGCATGATTAAAGTCTAATTCCTTTTATAAAACTAAACATCTATGCACTTTTCTGCATACTTCATCCATCTATTATATTTCATTATTGGTAAATAACTGAAAGTACTGCCAAAACTTTCATCAACATTGAAACATTTCATTAATTATAATTTGTATAAATATTATGAAATAGGACTCCATTAAACGTACCATGTATAACCATTATACAAAGGCATTATATGAAAAAAGTAACAGATAAAAAAAAACAAAAGGAAATTGATAAGGCACTTAGAAGAAACTAAAAAAAATAAAAATTGGCTATTCGTAGGTAAATAAGTTTTCGTGAAGGTAATAGTCATTACTTTAGTCACAATATACCCTATTTTTAGTAGTATGAAGTATTTTGATAAAAATGGGTCCAATCAAAATGTTTGAAATAGAAAATCGATTCAAATACTATAATACTGCGGTAAAAAACATTAAATCTACAACCGAAATTATGCTTTTATGAGGTAAGTTGAAAAATGTACATCAAAATTTCGAATGGATATCTGAATTGAAATAAAAAAGCAAGCATACCAAAAATTTGATGATTTTTTGATAGGATTCAATTTAAGATATTTATTGACTTATATATTTCTTGAATATTTTTTGCCATATTTTGGCTCATTAACTTTCACGAAATCCGTAAGTCACTAATTTAATGTGTGTGTAATTATGTATGTAAATTTCAAATTTAACTAATCACAACAAATTTATAGGATAATTTAAGTTGAAATAGCTGCCTAAATATCGATTATTTAACTTTATTTTTAGTATTTGTTATACCCGCTACAATACCTATTACAGTTAAAGAGACATAGCACCGTGAGAAACGTACTGACAGCGGAGTTTTAATAATAGGGTCACGATGTCGTATTAATAGAGGGGCGCAAAACGACGCAATTACCTTTTTTTTCAAATGTCCCAAAGAGTTGATTTTACGTGCCTGTCCTAGAATAATGTGGATATTAATGTCATGATGATCAAGAGCCTAGAGTGTAAATTTATAGTTATATACTTTTGATCACCAGCTTTAAAATTGTAAAAAAATATATATAATAAAAAAGTTAAACCAAAAAAATACGCTGTAGTGTTTTTCTCATATATGCTTAGATA
>DWOO01000076.1:0-10884 GCA_018251055.1 Ectomis asine | reverse complement strand
TTGCAAGTATTTCATATGGATACTTCAGGTTAACTCTATAAAATTTGTATCTACATATTACAGTTTAAAAGATAGCTTGAAAAAAGGTCGAACTGAATTTCCATTTATAGATATGTTATTTCTTGACATGGCATTCATAATACACACTGAAAAATTCAAATATCTCACTAATACAGTGAACAATGTCGAAGGGCTATCCTATGAATAGAATAGAGCCCTTTGACAAATGGACAGACGGAAAACAGTAATAGTGTCCCGTTGGCATCTTTTGTTTATGGAACCCTGAAAATTTTTGGTTTAACATTTTCTTTACATTTTCCATGTTAGTTACTGTCAATTGAAAATGGTAAAAAATATATATACATAATTGTTACTCAATTTACCGGTAAGAAGTTGTTGATATGCTGTATATTGTTCACTAAAACATTATTTACAGTCGAAACCAAAATAAATATGATCTATAACTGCAATGGTGACATCGAATTATAGTTAACGACAAGTGTTACGATAACTATATTTCGGTTTATTCGTATCTAAATTTATTTGAAATTATTTAAATGTGGTACCTTGTTTCAATAAGAATTAATTATTTACCTACCTATCTAAATATCTACAATCTTCTAATAATTATATGTAATTTTGAATTTAATTTTAAATAAAAATGATACCTACTATATGGACTTATTGCTAGTTTATAGAAGTAGTAAATATTTGAATATATTATATTGCCACATTATATAAATAATACGCAAATATATTTAGTGTATAGATAACAACCTATTTAACAATATCTAATACTACGCTAATGCGCTTTGGCGATCCGTAGCATAAGATAAAGATTGAGTAACATAAATATACGTTAAGGAATATAATTATGATAATAACGAGATTTAAAACAATCATATAACTGAAACAGTAACATTTATATATTATTCTAACGTAAAATTCTAGGCACAATCGTTTATATTTAACAATAACACTTAAATACTAATTATAATACTTCACTTCGTCGTTTGTTCCTGTTTTAGCAGTAATGATTATACCTATAAATTTGATATGTAATATTATTGCCGTGACACTGAATTATTTGCTAGAGATTATTTTTATGAGGATGGGTCGACATGCCGAGCGACGAGCAATATGATTGCGTTCACGAGCAGCAGCCAGTACACAGATCATGCAACAGCCGAGTGCGAGGAGCGCCGGCGGCCTACGTCGGTGGTCGGTCTGAAGGTCTATATAACACTGAGCGTTTCTCGGGCGACCGGGTACCGCTTCTGCAGTCACCAGAGTCAAGTTCCCCCATCTTAATACTAAACATCCTCCCCGTCGGAAAGATGAAGTACGACATTCATTACAATTATCACGAACACACATGCAACACACATCTATATCTTCTCATTTCACAATCATGCAATGTTCGCCGCCACGCAGCGACTGACTGATACGAATATCGTACACGTCATCTAATATACGTATTTACATGTAATCGTTGAAAGAGGAACGACTAATAATGCGGAACATCGAATGCAAGAGTAACATTGTGTGGTATTAAGTAGAATGTTGTAGACGTAGCATGTTCAGAAAAATAAAAGCTGTAACTGCAACATAAACAGGGAAGCAAACGTGCACAGAAACGCAAAAACCAGTGCGAGGATACTGGAAGGTGCAATAGAGAACAAAGCTTAACTTATTAGAAATATTCTGGTGTGGGAATCGTTTACATATATAATTTTATAATAACACATAATTATAGGTGTCGGAATCTTATTACAAGCTAAGGGATGAAATTAAAAAAATATGTCAGTGTATTTGCTTACGTATTTTATGTAACAATGTGTAACATTATTATAGTGTAACAAGATCTCGTTAGTAATCATTATTGTACGATTTCACTCTTTATATTACAGACTAATCACAAAATTATGTTTAAATATAGGCAATATTTGCAACATGAGTGTAACATCGGTTTCCCTTTTGTATAGGTACCTACCTACGCTAAATATATATAAAGAAAACTGTATTCGATTAATATCGAATTAATAAAAGTGTAATGCGATATTATTTATTACAAAATATTGTACTGCTTGATATTAACATTAATTACCTATATATAGATCCACAGCCAACTGCGTCATATTTTATGTGCTTGCGATATAACAATCGAAGAGTCAAAGAGTTGGTAAAGATTGTTTTAGTAACTATTACGTTACGCTTTTGTGTGTCGCAAGTGGTCTGCCGAAACTATTTTTTTATCGTACTATCCATCTTAAAAGTAAATTGCTGCAATCCATTCAAATATTGCCATGATATATACATTGTATATATATGCGCATATAAATTAACAGATTGTCAGCTTAAGTCGGTTATCGGTACCGCAGGTATCAACATATACTTTATGTTGTTACTTACTTTACGTTTCGTTACTTTAGTTTACTTACTTAAGCGAATATTAAGAAACTGAATTTGTGACGAAGTTTAACTATTTTCTATAATTGTTGGTTATGGTTTATGGAAAATAGTTAATTTGTTATTCAGACCCGTAGTGACAACTCGGAAAAGTAGATATTGTACCTGCAGTCCCTGGGTCGAGCTGTGCGAAAAGAGATACATTGCTTCTTTACTCTATCTCGCATTGAGTCGTTAAGAATTTTCAAATAACCAATTATTAATTCGATTGCAACGTGATGTACTATTAGCACCTATCTTCAATCGTCATCGAACTCATTGCCCAAACTCTCAATCTTCAGTCATTGGTACAAAACATACGTCTAGCGCGAAGATATTAAAACAGACTAATATACAAGCGTCCCAATATTAGATAGCGATAGAGTAAAGAAGCTAGCACCTCGGCAGCGCTCGACCGACCGACACGGCGGCGACGAGTCGTTTCAAGGAGTTTAGGTCCTTAAAACAAGAGGAAGCTGACCCTGGTCCGGCGCGCGTCGCCCTTGCCGCGCCGGCCCATGCCGTACTGTCACATGGCCGTGTCGGAGGAGCTCCCTCCAGGCTTGGCGTCGCCGCCACCGCCGCCTCCCGCGTCCTCGTCTCGCGCCGCACCGCGCCCCGCGCCCGCCGCACCGCCCGCCGACAGCCCCGTGAAGTCCAGCTTGTACTGCATCATCATCATCGTGTCAATGACTTGCACCGGCTAGCCGCGAGCCGCCCGCCAGCTCCGACCGATATCGCTCTACCCGTAAGTTTATATCGCGTCGATGACGGTTTGATATTCGAATGTGATTTCAATAAAAAAAGGATTTTGATACGGCGATATCGGTGAGCTGGCGACCGGCATTCGACGTCTACACCTTCGCTACGTCACCCATTGAAATAACAAGAAACACCATGCACGAGAACCAATCTTTTTAAAGTAAGGAAATAAATTCATTGCAAACTGATAACCAATAAATTTTGATCGAGTCGTTAGCGACGACGTCATTGATTAAAATGTTATTCGTTTACGGCAGCAAAGGTTAAGTAGTTCGGTTACACTAGCGTAGTTACATATAAAATTATAGCGGACGATCTTAAAGTCTATAATTATTTTTATAAACTTTAAGGTACGCAATTATTTTGTCACACAAATTCTAAGCTAAATATATAAATAAATTATCATGGCAACATCACATAAACAACATTCAGTAATTAGCTATAGGTTACACCATCAAACAAATTCTACTCTAAACTTTGAGTAACCACGATGTGTAATGCTCGTCGAGTTTTAGTATGTTAATATTATTCTGTGTTGCTGTTATACCAGTTCAATACGACATGAAGCCACAAATACCTACATTATCCATTTAAAACACTATTTTCACTTTTAAATGTAGTTGCTTTTCTTAAATTTGGCTTCCAATGCATAGGAACTCTTTCAGGCATACAGAGGGAGTACTGAAATTGTGAAAATAAAATAAAACGTAAAATGGGGTAAAAGTGTTGTGTCGTATACTGAATTTTTTAGATACATTGTGATGTGACTAAATATTATGAAGTCATTCAGTCAATTATTGCAGCTATATTGTTTAATTGTTATGTGTCCATTATTGTTGTAGAGTATTTTCTGGAGTATTTTGTCATTAGCTCCTAGCTTACTAGCACTATTTAGTGCAATAAATTGTCAATTTCGACAATTAGCTGTATAATATTTTTTTCGTCCCTAATGTAATTTAACTATAAAATATGGGCAATAAATTACACAAACATGCTTAGGTGTAACTACATACACAGGTACACACAGAGTTACATGAATATTGGGATGTATTTTATGATAGTGCAAGCCGGAGACAGACCGAATCGTCATTTGTATCTGTTGAGGACTTGTTTATCGCTTTGTCCATCGGAATGCGATCCTGGAATGGCGAAGACCATCCAGGACATGGTGATTGTTGAAAAATAAACACAAAAAAAATTATAAACATTTAAATTAACATGGGAGGCTGATCAGTTTCATTTACTATTTCTATTTTAACTTCAATCTAAAATCTAAGTATCTAAGAAGACTTATTCTTGTTCAATTTTTGATTATAAGGAAAACCAATTTTATATGTTACTTGTTGTTTATATGAAATTAATGCACCGACAAGAATAAGTCTTATAAACTGCGAACACACTTTTCACCCCCGCAAGTCTAACAGTCACGAACGAAATAGAATCATTAAAGTACTTAACAGGTGCAACACTCTGGTGCCTTTTAACCACTCCCACACTCGACTCCCACGGCAAAGGTACCTAAGGAACATTACGTTCCAATGCACTAAAATCTTTATATATCCTAGAAAAATCTCTAAACTTAAAATTGTGCCATGTGTTGCTCGTATAAAATATAGTAATTAAATAACACAAATAAACATAACGGATAAACAAGATCACCTTATTCGCGCAGTCAAAGCATGTAGTGACCACTTTACTGATGACATTCATAAGATGTTTTGTTTCCTGTATAACGTTGTCTACTTTGCTAAAGGTGGCAGCGCGACCCACCGTCGGCTCTTTAACAGTAAATTGTAATTGTTGGACGTATGTTGGAACTTTATCTAAATGTTCTAGTAACTCTTTTTTTATCGTTCCCGCTGGTACCTGGAAAACATAATAAATCATAAGTATGAGTTATAGGCACTTTATATACTTTATAAGTAAAAATAATTTATTACATATTTATTAACATATTTCTATACCTGGTATGAAAATTGTCGAACGATTTTATAAAGTCTGTTAGCTTCTTCGGCAAAATATTCCGCTTGTGTGAAGAGGTCTTGAGTGGTGTTTAAACGACCTTCGCCTTTTGTGAACTGGTACATAGCGAAGGCCATGGAAGACATATTTTTCGCCCTGAAATACGGAAAAGAAAAGTTTAAGCATTATCAATGTTTGCTTTGTATTTTTGTGTGAAATAAATTATGTTTAGCTTTGATCCTTTCAATGTATATGTTAATATTCAAAGGATCATAGACAAGGCGCCAAGTAAGATAAGGTGACTATACTAAAGTAATGTACCTCTTCACAATATCATTATTTTCGTCTGCAGCTCCTTGCCATTTCTCAGTCTCGGCATCCATCTCTGACGACATCATTTTCATTTCTAGACCAGACTTTGCAATTTTTGCTTGCTCATCGGAGTCTAGTTTAACAGCCTTAAGCGGTTTACTCGTTGTACCATGTTTCTGAAACAGTTTGTAAGTTAGAACTTAACAATTTGACCCTTAAGAATTCGTTTCAGTATACTTAAAAAAGACAATAAAGAAACTGTGGTCCATACAAAAAATCTTTTTAAAATAATGTGGTTTAGTAATAATTTTTTACTCTGGTATGTGTGTAAATTAGAAGTAAGTGTTAACTGTAATTGCAGTAATAGTAAAAGTAGTAAGCGGTAATCACGACACGCAATTTTCCATGAACTTACTCCCGGCCTGGGCAAACTGCTGTACTGTTGCTTATCAGGTCTGTCGTCCGTAAGGTCGAGCAGCTCCCTGGCGAGGCGCGCGGCGTCGGCCAGCAGCCAGGCCCACATGTCCACGAACACGTCGAGGTTCTCCCGGGCTGCCGCGCTGCCAGGGTGTGCGGCCAGCGTGCGAGCCGCCGTCACTACTTGGGGACCGTATATCCTCAAGTTGATCTCCGCAAACTTCGCACTCACTTGTAACGTCTCGGACATCGCTATATGCCTGAGCAACTTGCAAACCTGCAGGATTACTGAAACGTTTTAGTACCGATTACGTGGATGACGTAACCGAAACAAAAAATAAACCTGCCTCAATAATGTGGTCTAATTGTTCGTGTAGCCGGCTGGCTATATTGTGCAGTCTCTCAGATTCTCTCTCACCGCAGGAACTAGCTGAAAATCAAACGTGTGCTGGGCGTTACGTCTTATATAACTGACGTTAAGGTTTTGCTGTGAGCGAACACTCGTGTGTTGTGGTATGATTAATAAACTTAATTGAAATTAAAACGTCTGTTTATCAAACTAAACCTAAGTATTACAAATGAATGTCGTAAACATTATTATAATTATACTACATTATTTATTTACATCTATATTCTTGATTCTATGGGTACTTTGGTTATTTGGATTTAATACCAGTGAGTTTTCGGGATATGGGTAAAAAAAGGCAGAGGGACATTTTATGATTAAGTAAGAGAAAATGAAAGTAAAGATAATGTTATAGTTCTAGTTAAGAAATGATAATATTTAAAAGCAAGCCATTATACTATTATAGGGTTATTGTAGCCAAAGCAAAAGTAAACCATAAGACAGACAGACGTTTTAGTAAAGCATCAATCTAAATGAGTGAGAAGAGTTAGTTTACTCGCATCAAGAGCGTCTTCAACACATAAGTGTTCGCGAGGGGTATAACGGGACTGTACCTATTTTTCGTCGAGGGTTACCTATGTGCGCGAGGTCGGCGGCGAGACGGCGCGCCTCGTCGGCGAGCGGTGCCAGGTCGCGCGCCTGCTCGCGCGCCGCCGCCACCAACGCGCGCTCCAGCTCGGCGGCCGCGCTCGCCGCGCCCGCGCAAGCACTCTCTAGCGCCGCGCCGCTCGTCGTTCCCTCTTCTTCCTGTTACAAATTATAGCTAGTACACTCGTAAGTGATAATCTAATGGTTAACATTCCAGTTCTTACACCTATTTTTCGTAATCATTAGTGTGTTGTAAATTATCGTGTAGAAAGGTACGAGAATTCTGCCGCGAGCAATAGGACAGTTGGTTTCCGGTGACCCACGTGCCACGTTGACATGCTTTTTAACTTTTGTCAGCTGGTTCCTTATTCTGATACGTTTTTGATCTATTTATTTTTAAATGTACTCATCATACAATCATATTTATATATATTGTGTTACTAAGTAATGCGAAATTTTATATATCACATTAGATTAAAACTCACCGCGGACACGGCAACGGCCACTAGCCTCTCCAACTCATACGCTATCCTTTCGGCTAGCGCCAGTATCCTTTGCCGATGTTCATGTGACGTATATGCGGAGTCCGTGAAATCGTGCGTCCGTTCCACAAGAGCACGTAGCGTGGCGGCTAAAGCTCTTCTTCTTGCTACATCAGCGCCCCCTCGTGCCCGTGCGGCTCTTACTTGTGACGTCAGACCTCTTAACGCACCTAACGCCGTGCCCGCTTCCCATTGAGCAGCCTGCAGTTTATTTCATTGTGATATTATTTTTATTTCAGTTACAGTCAATTTTAGACAAATAAAGTATCTTGGTAACAAAAATAGTACAACGCAAAATAGCTCTATTTCTCTACACATTTAATTTTAAAGATTGAGTGCATATAAAGCAGAGATTCCTTTTGTGTATAGTTGTGTTTTGTATAATTTTTTTCAATATTCACTATACAAAATTTCCAAGAAATTGACCTAAGCCTGCTGTATGTTAGAAAAATAAGTTCTTAAAAAAATCAAATAAGTTATTTTGCGTTGTAGGCACATCGAGGAAGTAATAACTATTATTATTTAATTAACAATTATATGTAGCTAACAATAAAATAATAATTAATTAATTGTTACTGTTCCTTATTTGTAATTGTGTGTAATTTAATTTGTATACTATTTAATATTGAGAACTATAAGTAAAGTGGTAATTAAGTAAAAATATAAGTAAAATAAAGATAATAGAATTTGTACAGATGGACGGAAACATTTTCATTTTCACTCATTCTTAGGTTTCTCGATTTGAAAATTGGCTCTTGCGAAAATTTTTCATTTCTTAAATCCATAATTCGAATGACTTTTGAAGATACACTAATTCGACAGTTGACAAATTAATATTAATGTCATACTTAATAGTACTCACTAGTAGGAAAATTTATTGATCGTTAA
Organism: Ectomis asine; assembly: GCA_018251055.1. Classification (NCBI taxonomy): domain Eukaryota; kingdom Metazoa; phylum Arthropoda; class Insecta; order Lepidoptera; family Hesperiidae; genus Ectomis; species Ectomis asine. Next base: position 2,559 of record DWOO01000076.1, on the reverse strand, counting down.
TATTTTACGGCAGTCGTAATCTATGATAGCTAATTCATATCTAAGTATCTTTGCGGCCTGCAGATGTTACAAGAGGCGTTAAGAGTGTCACGACCGCCTGTACAGATTCTTCAAATATTTACAGTACAGTAAATAAGAGAGGGCGTGTTAAGTGTTAGCTGCGAAATAAGCTCATATACTGTAGTCTACTTTGAATAAAATATTTCGTAGTCGGTTAACAATTTTTCGAACAAACTCGTTATGTCTATGCGAGAAGCGTAACTAATTTACGTCACCCTAAGCGAATCGAGCGTGTACTTTAGCAAAATTTTGTGATATATTAATATACTTATCTATGTTTTTGACTTATTGATGATTTCGTAAGTGTGACTAGGTTGAACAATACATTAGCTAATTTATTAAACATTGCGTAATAAGTACAACCAGACAGAAAATTGGGATCAAATAACTGTTGACAATTCGGCAAAACGCTTTGGCTGACTGTTGGTACTGTAAATAACTAGTATCTCATGACTTTTTAAATTGTCAACATTTTTAGTGCATATGACAATTAGTCTCATCCAAATATACAAACGTAATATTATTTAAATCATTATAATATAATCATTATTGAATTTGTCAATTAATGTACCGTCTACTGCTATTTTCGTCCTGAGACAAAATTACCAGTCATTTAATCGAGTTGCCAACAGTTTCCAAAATATCCATTAATCTGTCTTTCAGATTTGCTTCCTGATACCTTATACAATATACGTATTTTTTACTGTTAATCTTTAACATTTATTATGAGCCTGACGATTATTACCATACTTTATTATAAGAAGGCAATTTTCGTACCCAGACTTTAAAAATATCTAACTTAGGTTTGCGTAGCATCAAGAAGCAAGCGTGTAAATTTCTAAAGAGGCTTACAAAATGTTGTCGTTGAAACTGAAGCATACATTCAGGTAATGCTCTAGGTTGTCGTGAAATACATACTTTGTTAGATAAGGATAAGTAGAACGCACTCGTCTACCTACTGTGTTGTTTTTATACCTGTTCGTGACTATCCGAGAAAGGTTGCAACTACAAGAGAAATAAAAGATTGTGTTTATGTTTGGAAAGTTTAAATGAAAAAGCACGCAGAAATTACACAAAGAAACTGAATGAAAGGGGAAATTCGCATTAATAAACCAAGTAAACTTTCAGTCAAGAATGAGGCAAGATAATACTTACGTATATTGAGTGCGGGATAGTATTATATATAGAATATTTTACGAATATATAAGTATAACTGAAACATACATAAATGTGCACATAAAAGAGGATATTTATACTACAGTTTTAATTATTATTTAAGGGTAGTAGTCATTAATTTATTTTAAATATTATTTAGATACCGTGCCTTAATCATACCGGCCACAGGGCAGAGTAAGTAGGAGTATACGCTGCAGGTCCCTACTTAATTCGAAGGGGCCAAAAAAGTCAATACTGTGAAATTACATGAAAGAGGAAAATTTCTGTATACCAGTCCATAATTGGGTCAAATAAAGCTCGCCCAGGGCGACAAACACAACGAACCCGGGCCAAAGGATAATGAGCCCGCCTTTTTGCCCACGGTAACAATACACGTTTGTAAGGTACATATTGAAAAAACGCTATCAGTAAAATAAAGGTTCGGGGGAACAATTCAAGATATCTAACTTTATATAGGACTTCTATCGCTATAAGATTCCTACACTAGGTTAAGCTAAGAACTCACAGAGGTTTTTATAACAGCACCCGATACGGTAGCGGGACCGCAGCTCGCGTAGAATGTGGTAATCATAAATAATAAATCGAGTAGTAATTTCACGTTATGCATATGATTGAAAACTGGCAAAAATGCGCTGTAATATTTAGGCCTTTTTCTATTTGGAAGTGATATATTATAATGGCCAAACTCACGATCATCTCCCGAGAATCCTGCTAATCCCGATATTTGGAGGCGTTCACGCAATCGCGGCGGCTATTTAACTGCACAAAGCTTTTATATATAAGCTTTATATTCAGTTTTAAAATCAAATAGATAAAGATGCAGTTACAAAGTACTCACTGTATATGATAAAAACTAAATGCATATGTATAAATAAATACACGGTCTCTTACCAAAATAACATTTTTTACAATGTCTATTTGTCTGTCTGTCTGTTTGTTTTCGGATAATCTCTGGAACGGCTCGTCTAAATACGAGACGTTCACTGGCAGATAGCTGATACAACAAGGAATTACTTTTATTCTAGAACCATAAATTATAAAATAAAATTATACACCACGCAGACGATGTCGCGGTAGTATACAATTATGAATTGCCTTTATATAACACACTAAAAGATAAATTATATGTAATTCAATAATAAATTTCATCGTTACAATATATTATTAGATTCTCATAACAAACATTAATATTGGAGCATTGCCAAGACTTCAGTTTAAATAATGATGGAAATATCTAGTTTTTTTTATATCGATGAAGTAGCCAACGAGCATGCAGTCCACCTGATGGTAAGTGGTCACTGCCGCCCATGTCATATGTGACAA
>DWOO01000075.1:0-10893 GCA_018251055.1 Ectomis asine | reverse complement strand
CTCAAGTATTTTTATTCGGATATCATACTCATTACAATCCTAAAGTATTTACTAGCTTTTTTGTAACAATCAAAAAGTGATCATGACAAAAATGGGATAGGCCAATATATCTGACTTTTCACCAAGAGATTTCCGCCATCGGTGCAGGGGGTAGCCGCAGAGATGGGTCCGGACGCCAGGCCGGATGCCACTGGCATATGTGTGCAAAGACGTTCCTGTGGCTCCGCCCCGTAGTGGTGCGGAGGAACACCGTCAGGTTTTTAGTAGACTGGAGTTGGACATAACCTTTCGCCGGTCCCGTGGCGAAGGTTACCCGTTCCGGGTTTTCCTGACGATAAAGAGATATCCGCAGCAGCATTGGCGTCATGCCCTACAATTATAAGGCATGCTAACAATTCCTTTCAATTACATTCGAAAACAAGCTTACGTAAGTCACCAATAATAGGCTATTAACGGTAGTTCGACCAACTTGAAAATAATTGTCGTTTGCGACTTGTTATTTATAGCAAAAAATACTAAATTAACGATGGTATATCATACCTTACCACATACAAAATATATGCATATTCACCCTTATTTTCGCATTAATTCTCTAAATACTTCTCGCTCTCTTAACACAGAATGGTTCATAATTCGATGAATAACTGTTTGTTACAAATCAATTAGTTCATAATCATCTCATGTTTATGTCAGATCGGATTGCTTTTACGGTTCCCAATTATCACCTATTTACATACCCGGAGCTGATTAAATGCCGACCGAAATAAAAAGAAATCGACGGCTCTGAGTGCTATAACAAACCAATTTACACCCACATTCACATTTGTTTCGAATTTAACTTTTCATGCTCCGGTCGAGGTAATAAAAATGCAAATTTGTTGTCAAACTAGAAGACTCGCTTGATATTTATTACGATTCCATGCATGCCAGATTGTCTACATGTTAAAAGTCAATTATTAACTTTAAAAGTTATTTTAATCGGATGACATTTTTATTATACCAGTGTTGGGTAATCTTTATTGATTATTATTAAGATAAAACCTTCCTTATCTCTTTGAGAAAATAAACTATTACGAGTGTATTTAAAAGTAAATTGCGTTAAAATTTAAACGACACGGATCCGAAATTGGTTAGGGCTTAAATGGAAACTTTCGGTAGGTGCACGGTGTGCAAAATGGCGGGCAAGCGACGCGCTGTAGGTAATGGCGGCCGGCCTTGGGCCTCGATCGCAATCAACTTATTATTCAATCTCATGTCGCGAATTGGTCCGAGGTCCGGCGGCCATTGAACTCACTAGCCACTCGACTCGTACGCTTGTATCTAGTATTCAACGTTTATTTATGTGCACTTATGGACTAGTAATTGCAGTGTCTAGACTCCTGTCACCAAAATACTATAGAACCTAAATTCTCTTTGTATGTGCTCACAGATGCGTTGCTTTGTTTATCTGATGCATAAGTTTATATACATTTAGTTAATATAGCATTAGTGCATTCAAATATATCCGATGGTTCTGATGTTGCAATCGAAGGTAGAATTAGAATAGGTAAGAAAGCAACAATTAATTATAATTCTACTTCTTATTGTGCAGTGGCAAGAATAGATCCTTGAGAGAGATAAACAGACTGGAAATTAATTACAGTACAGCACGGAGATAAAATTATTGTGTAGTGTACTACCGCCCACCTTGAAGTAGGTAATAATACGTTTTTTTTCGAGAGTGAATAAATTAATGTCCGAAGCCGAACTACTGGTATTTACTCAAATTTGCTAATGAATCATTATAATTTTGCGTCCATTTGAGTTCGCTAACGCTAGAATTTGTATGTATTTCATTTATTTAAGATTTTACATTGGAGGTATTTAGACTCAAAGGCATTTTAAGATAAGTTCTAATTGAATTAAATTTGAAGTGTGGTTACATGGCCAACACGAGAGGTCGTCGGTCGCCGATCGGTGGAGCGTTGACGTAAATCCGACACGGTCCGTTATGTCCTCCCGAGAACAATGGGCCGGTTCGCGCCACTCGACTAATGAGAAATGTTTGTTTTTCAGTCCCACACAATAGCTACTCTCATTGCTGCTTTCATTATTACCTCCTGTAGACCCCAGACTTGAGAAGTGTTAATAATCTTCAGCATGTTTCTTTTACACCCTCTAATGGATTGTCTATTCGAATTCCCATTGCCTTTCTGGTCTGAAACGAACGAGAAAACAATAAGAATACCTAACACAAACAGTAACGTATAGAGAACGTTACATAAACAGGCTATAATTTAGCGACGTTCCGAAGCCGACCTTGATTGAAGGCTCATTAAGCGTGCGAAGCCGATACGACTACGCGTCGAACCGGTCGCGGTCGTGAGTCTGCTTGATTTATGCTTTTGCCTTGGAAAAGTGTTTTTTTAATAGACCGGTTTCCCCGGTGAACGTTTTTTGTTGCGCTACCTGGATGTGAAAAGAATATAGTGTCAGCTTTTTTGTTGTAATAATAATACTGAGCATTCCTTTTGTGGCACATGCGAACGTGGTCTGCGTAGGGTTGCCACAATAGAATAAAAACCGTACTTGGCAGTACATTTCTCCATAAATTGAAGATCATCATCCGGATGTAGGTAAATTTAAATATAAAACTCTATAAAATGTATGTGCATCATGTACTAAATTAGGATGAGTCTGCGGATTCCAATCCTTATCTAAAGCTGAACATAATGGTTAACAAAAGCCAAACATTTTAAAGTTTTTCTGAGTATCTATCTACTATAAAACTAATATATTCAACTAATGGCAGTGACAACCCTAGGTTCACAGCTAGAGACGTGACACGCTGGCGCTGTGGTTTCATTATATTAATGGACACAACCGGATGAATACAAAGATGGGGCCTTAAACCTATATCGTTCGTGTAGGATGTGTACTTGTTTGATGTTTAGCGGGGTGTTAAATTGCCTCATGAAAATGCCTGTGTGTCGAAAAGTTGTTAAATTAAAGCAGAAACATAAGAGCGTTATAAATAAGACCTAATAAATACATTTTATTTTGGTAGGGAATTGGATATCCTTCTCAATTTTACAGATTTGCCCTAGCAGTTGTACAGTTACATGACTGATAATGTCATGATGATAAGTGTTACAAAAAACGTTATTACATTATAATTACCATTTATTTCAAAGCAGCTAATACATTGCGACATAATTTAATTATACATATTGTGTAGTAACCTATTAGTTGCAAATTAAAATAAATTCCATTAAAAGGAAAATAATAAGGAAAACATGTAGTGGATAGGTAGGTTTCCATGAGTCGGAAACCATTAAAAACATCTGACCTTGAATTTATCATCAAACTATTAATAGGCTGTACTATAGGTATCTATAGTGATCTTTGTGTATAGTTTTTTCGACTGGTTAACCCTGAAATAACATTCAATAAAATTTATTTGTGGCCACATATTTTAAAATATTAATGTTATTTAAGTTGTCAGTGTCACATAATTTAAAAACACGATTAACTTCCTCAACGCGAAGTAATGATTAAGTTGATTAACTAATTAGTTAATTTAATCTTTTCCGCGTTAAATATATCTTTGGGTAAGGTAAATAATCGTCCGACAGTCTTTATGGATGTGTAGAGTACGACCTTTATTTGACATTGGCGAGCTCGACCTCGCCTTTACCAGTTTTTGTTGCACTTTTTTTTGTTGGAATGGAAGTTATTTATCTGCCAACTTATATACCACCTGCCGCGGTCGTTACCCGCTTAGAAAAACTCCCCTCGTTCAACAAAAGATATCCCCGAAGTTATTCTTACTTATAATTACGGGCACACAAAGTGATTCGGGCAGAAACCATCGACTTTTTGTTCCCTAGCAAAAAATTGCCCTTTAATTCTTCGGAAAAGGGCATTCTTAGCTTTAAAAGCAGGCCCATATGTACGTTTTTTATTGCGATAAAAAATGTAAACAATTCGTTCTACGGGAACAGATTTTGAGATAGTTATGAAAGGTATTATTACAGCTTCTTTAAATGCTGGGGGATGAAGCATTCTAGCAGGGCAGTTCGGGAACTTTTTCCTTATTTACTACTAACTTGACATTCTAATAATAGGTGATGTAGTATTACCTACCGAGAGTTAGCCTCAATTTTGTTCGATTATTAATGTAAATTTTAAAGTTTTTAAATAAAATTACCACAAAAGTTAAATTTATGAATATGTCATAGTCTGAGCGAAATAAAATTATCAAAGCGAAACCTTGGAAATTTTAAATTGTGTTTTACTGTGTAAACTGTAGAACACATGTTACAACGTAAACATTATTGACGTAAAGATAATGACACGCACGGGCTCAGTGACTGGTGTCGTGGTATCTGGCGTTCAAGATATTTCTAGAGCACATACCTACCTACATGTAACACTTATGTATGTTGGGTAATCGTGTCAATGCGTTAATCTTAAACAATTATTCTTGTTTAGTATTTGTGGTTGAAATTAAACTAATAATTCTTAAGTGACAAATTCACACTTGCTTTTTTGTGTTTTATGTACTCAGACCTTGATGGTAGCGACTTTTTGGTTACAAGACGTTAAAGGATCTCATTTCTAACATCAGATATATGGAGAATTATGTATGAATTATTTATCTATCTTATAAGAAAGAAATAAGGTAATTTTTAACATATGTGTGGTACACAAAGTATTTATAATTTTCATGCCTGACTGACATGCCTGACAGTTAAAATTAATTAGTAGTAAATAAAATAAATAACTTTTACAATCCTTTCATGTGACCTTTAAGAGTAAAACCCTTTTAAATTTTCTACAATACCAGGGTTTTGTCATACTGGTTTTGATATACTGGTGCCAGAGATCTATCAGACCTTAATGTACAAACATAAACTCAAAGTAAATATACTGATATGCTCGGAAGTGGCAATTATCTCTTGTATTTCTAGAGCGATATACGTAAAGTGATACGGCGGAACCGTGTCAATACGATAATAATGCTTAGATAATTGAGCCCACACATAATATCGCATAGTACACAACTTATTACAATGTTATTTGAAAACATTGTGATACTTACCTAATCATAAGTATTATGTTAATAATAGTGAGTGGTTGTAATGATGTTTGTGTGTCGTCTAAGCACAGATTAAATTGACATCTTGTGGTAATAAATAAGTAATAATTTGTTGCATATTTTATTGACGATTACGGTGCACGGTTAAGACATAAAATTCTCTTTAGTACTCTTGTTATTTATGTGTATAAGTTACACAATATTCAAAGACGTTAAAATAAATTACCAAAAACTTTCTAGCTGTTTTTCTAGTACTGAGTGAAATTAAGACGGTTTCCATAGTTTTTTCAAAGAACGTATATGCATGTCTACTGATTTATTTCAGGCCAGCTCAAGTTTGCATGCAACTTCAGCTAGAATTGAAATTCTTAAAGAAATTTTACTAGCGTCCATGCATCGTAGGGTTCGTAGGGCATTTGTAAACTGCTTTTTCGTAAATAAGCAGTAAGTGCAAAAGTGCTCATATATAACAGTTATTTTGTTGTCCATAAATTTTATCAACACAAAGACTTTCTTTGAACACAAGATCTAAAATTTTTCGGGATGTATGTTAAGAATTGAGAGCATAATGCCGCCGTAAATAACGTGTAATACTTTTGGCATCCTTCATTATCCACTTGAGGAACGTCTGAATGAAGTGATACTGATATAAAGTCGCCTCACACGGCTCACACTCTGCTATAAATAGACTGATCCAACTTCCAGTGTCGGATGTCAAGTGGACATGTTATGCGGTATCGCTTATATTTATGTATAATGTCTTAGTTTACTGTTATCTGCTCTTAATTATGTATACCCATTATGTTTATGTAATAAATTTAACAAGGAGTCAGATTACATACACACTGGTATTTTAAAGCATAGATTTAGCACATTTACAGGTTTCTTGCGTGTGGCTATGTTTTGAATATAAGACATTTAGATGACATACTTATAAACGATTATGGCCAGTATCTACCTCTGCAATGGACATGATAAAAAGAATCGTTAGGGTATATACTGTACAAGTATGTAGATACAATGTTTCAAACTTTTTAAGGTAATCGGAATGTATCTAACATTCTGATGCTATGTAATTTCCATAGAAAGCTTATATCAAAAGATGTATTGGTTGAAAGAGTAACATAAGAGAAATCACTTCACAACTTTGATACGATCCATCAAACGTTTTCGTACAGGCAAAAGCAAAATCCAAATTAGCAGTTAGCGAAGTTTCACCAGTAAAAAATTACAGACAGTCGTCAAAGAAGTTGTAAGCGGATATAAATCTCAGTATTCACAGTTTAGTTTGATATTGCCCGCAACTGCTCCGAAAAGTTGGCTAACAAACTTCGCGAAAGAAATGCTCAACTTTTAATGTTCTTTCTTCGGTCGATTCTAATAATAGGAGGGAGGAAACTTCGTCCTTTCCTTTAATATACTTTACGTAAAATATGATCGGATGAATACATTTGCTTATATTACTTTCTATTGTTTTCGTTTATTTATGGTGTTTTTGTATGAAGTATTCAAAGATACTTTGTTGGGAAGATTAAACGACATTGGCTTATTTTATTTGGCACGTTATATTCGCATTTATTATCCAAATTCGCTATGAGATTCTGTTACGACACAACTGATAGTTCTGAAAACTTCTGTCTCAATTGAAATAATGCGATTATAATTTCAAAATAGTACAAAAAACGTTTCTTATCTATAATAACTTATCGGTTGTTTGTTACTTAGTTATCACGTATGTAATTTGCAATTCATGGCTGTCGTCATTATTTTCATCATATTTACTCAAGTCATCTCAAAAGAAATATATCAAGATGTATAGAAGTAAAGAATTTTTTTACTAGCGTTATATTTTACACTAAGTTAGTTTACGCTTGGACGGCGTGGACTACACGAATTGGGATTACCGATTTCTCGCTTTAAAATTTAGCCTATGTCACTGTGATAAGGTATCGTTCTACTTGAAAGAATTTTTAAAATCAATCTACTAGTTTATGAGTTAATCCATTACAAACAAACAAGAACTCAAATCTTTTCTCCTTGGAATTTTAGTATAGATTAGTGTAAAATGTAGATGTAAATTAATAGCAGTCGTAAAGAAACGCCACTAGAAGCTCTTTATAAATACGCCTTTGTTTACATAGTGATAACTAAAATAATATATTATCAGTGTTTGTGACCTGTTTATTTTTTCTCTGTCGTAATCATTATTAAAACGAATAGCCAAGTTGAACTGTGTACCTTTCATACGATAATGAGTTATGTTTTAGTAACCTTCATTGAGCGTCAGATCGGGTGACCGACATCCACTAAACAACTCCATTTGTAAGATAAGCCTGTTATGTTTTGACTCGCCACATGATCAGTACTTCGAAATATGATATTTGATCTCTGAACAGCTGGAAATTTATTTGACTTCGTATAGAAATTGTTGTAGGCATCTATTTATAAAGAGTCTCGTATGTCTCTTTAAATTATTATGTCTCATCTTCTTAGTAGTTTTCAAATATCCTTGTTTGACTTTTGATAAATAAGTGCTGCTGAAAAAAGAAAGAATGTGAGTGAATAATTTTATAAGAATTACTTGCATACATTAACGATTATTAATTTAAGCGAGATTGTGAGAATCTATAAAACAATAATCGCATTAACCCGCTTTCATACATCTACTCTTAACGCATGAATAGGATGCGCCACCTCGGTGACGGTAACGATGAATCGATGCATAAACTTTCGCTAATTTAAATATTTATAGCTCATTGTATCGTGTGACAGCATCAGTTAATGTCGACCACTCCCTTCGGTCAGTCCACCCGACACCCGGCACCGCCTGCTCAACCGGTCCACGCCGACTGATAATTTATCGAACACCGGCTTATCTACGTAATAATCGATACCAGTGTCACTGCTCGTAATGGAATCCAAACAGTTGCGTTCTAATTTCCCTTTGTTTATCGATGATCATACTCATGAATAATGTTACATCACTTTTTTCATATATTCTTTACACGAAACAACAATGAATTCGATTAACCGCAATGCGTGCAGCGGTACGAACTCTCATTTATCCTGGAAATTTTTAAAACGAGTTTCGTTCGGCTACAACAATGTAGTTAAGCTGCACGAAAATGGCCGCTAGCATATTCATGTTTTATTAATATAAAATATGTGCATATTAAACGATGCAATGCACGCTCTGTCGTGAGTGATTTTCAGTTACAACGACGCAATTTGGCCCGCAGCTTCAGCGTAGAAAGTGAGCTCAGTGCAGCATACATATGCTTTCTACGTTATTATGCCATCAATCTTAACGGTATCGCCACAATGACACCATCTATCATATTCAATTGCGGTCGCGGGGGTCCGTTGATAGTTCCATGTGCGCTCACGTGTGTCGTTAATAAGGAAGGATTTATTTATTACAATGTGTGACCTCGATTAGACTCAGAGATGGAACGAAGCGCAACTGCTTAGTGTAAGCGACTTAGGTGTAAGCTTAAGTTTCACGCGGATTGCTCGGCCACGAGTCTACTTGACGTAATTGTATTTATAAGACTTCTGTTCTTACGGTGATTATACGTAACGCAGCGTAAATGGCGCTCAATTCTGCATTCTTTATTTATGTGACTGGAACCGTATAATTCAATTTATGTTTCTTTACTCACATCTACGAAACTTTGTAATTGATTGGAAATATATTTTTTTACTATAATTAATGCGAAAAAAGGTAATTATATATCAATTAAATAATCAGTAATTTAGTGACATTGGTACTTAAGCAATTACAATATATCATTTCCCTTTTAATTCAACTTCCTTTCACAAAATCAAGTAAGTGCCAATAATTTTAAATAATAAGTAGGTAACATTTAAAGCGTAATCATGTTTTTACGCAAATACGTAATGGATTTACCGAACTTGATTAAACAAATGACATAAATCCATTGTATCATTACACAGACAAAAAGAAGGTCGTGACGTTAAATCTTTTGTGAAATCCTCATCTATCTGACTAAGTTGACAAGATAATTTGATAAGTTATCTTTGCACGCAAAGAAACTCAAGATGGTTATCTTGTCTATATTGGCAATCAATTTTTCATATCTGAAGACGTAAATTTAATTGTAGTGAAAATAATAGTATACATTTATAAGCGTAAAATTAAAGTTCGTTAATATCTCTTTCCATCTGAAACTAGATCTAAGAACCGAATTCAATTAACTGTAGTTCAAGTAGAGCGAACACGTGGATACGCAATTGCTCGCTTAGGTACTTATTCTCGAAGGAAAATCCCCAACTCATGATACAAAGCGAGCATTCGTTCGCAAAGTACAGAGATTACTTATAGAAAATAATTTTCTGAGGTCTATTATGCTATATACTGTACTGTGTTAAACTTAAACATATTTTACTGACCCAACTTATGAACGAACCTTCAATTTAGTTTTTCATCTTCGTTGTAACTGATACGTGGAAGAATAACAAAATATTTTCCCATTTAAGGAACAAACAGTAGGTACATGAACACGATTGACTTTATATTTAAATTAAAGCAACTGGTTCAATGAAGTACAGCTGCTTCGAAACGACAGTTAGCCCTTACATATTGCATGACACGTTATGTTAAATATACAACAAGACTTTATACATGAGATTTCCGTTAGATATCACACCGTAAAACATGTAACGATGGTTCCTGCTGTTCATTTTACATGTGTCTAAAGTTTTTATTTATGTATAGGTATGATTTTTGAAAAAAAACAATATAATGAACTCGTTACAGTTCTGTTGCTACGGAATTTGTTTCAGTTGGCAAAACTTTTTTCGGTTCAAGGTTCATGTTATGTAAAACGTATTATTTTGTGACGATGGGACCAGAAGTTGCTGATTTCGTCTTTACCCTTAAACCACAAACTGTTCTATCTTTAATTGATGCGTAATTTAATATTTTCTTTAATTTTTCTTCGATAAAAACCGTTGAATGATGTTTTTCTATAATGATTATTATTTCTTCATTGTGATAGCAGACTGTAGTCTGTTATCTATGTGCTTAAGATTACAATTTTATCATATTAAATTGTGTATTATAATAAGTATTAGTTAGTCATGTCTAGTGTGCACGTTCAAACCTAACTCTTGAAGGCGATAACCTTCGGCCCGCGATAACTGCGCTAGATAAGCTCTTCGACAATTTACATATATTTAATTAACGAAACAATCAACACACACTATGAAGTTGAGTACATGAACCTAATTTATTTATCTACGTTTTATCGTTATTATCGTTATTCCGAGTAATTCCGTTAATGTTTTATCAGACTGTAATTTCTAGTTGTTTTAATAAATTTCCGTTGTTTATTGTATTGTTTGTTTATTCAATACTATGTGGAATGAATCGATAGTTGTGTTTGGCCTTATGCCTGTACAATATCCATGTACTTAATGTGCTAGACTATCTATGGGCTAGTATGCTAGTTTAGATAGTTGAGTATATCAATCTATATCACTTACTTAAATTTGAATTGACCTTAATATAAGATTGAAGATATAATTCCACTCTTGATATATTGCTACATTTTAAGAGGCCGTTAATCGATATCATAATCAATTTATCTCGAATAAATCTCATAAATTAATAAGTCTTTGATGCAATTAATCAAATATAACAAGATTAATGATGCATAGTGAGTCATATAAAATTGCAAAGTTATTGCATGATATTAATTGATATTAATTTGTTTGTTTCAGGTATGTTTCCGTAGTTGTAAATCACGAGACAGAACCATTACAGTAAACCTAAAGATAATTATCCAATC
>DWOO01000074.1:0-10935 GCA_018251055.1 Ectomis asine | reverse complement strand
GTAAGAAACACATTTGCAACATTTAAGATCATTATATGGCGTATGAGTAGAGGTATTGTTCCTGCGATTTTGATTCCCTTATACTTTATTTAACTGAATAATATCCATTGCCTTTAAAAATATCTATCAAACTAACAAACGAACAGATTCAGTAACAATCGAAGCAATATTGATACATACAAACAAACATATCGAAAACGCAATAAACCCGAAAATACGTACGTACAGAGCGTAATAAAATTTAAAATGTTACCAATAGCAGTGAACGATATGAGTGTTAAATGTTTTAGAAATAGCCGGTATAAAAATACCTATGCAGGTAGGTAATGGTGATCGCGACCGGATTGCGGCGCGCGCACACCAACAAGAAACACATGGCCTGTGTTTACGTATAGTGAGGTTCTGTGGTCTTGGTACTTGGTACTTGCGTGCGAATTTTGTTTTTCTTTTGTGGCATAGAAAGAAAGAAAGACTAATTTATTTCTTGAAATGTAAGTACATATAAGATTTTACAAGATAATGTGTTCTGCCTTCACACTCTGCCAGCCAAACGGAACCCAAAAAGATGGAAGTAGACGTAGGGTATATAGATTTATAATACTAGCACCTGTGAACAGTTTCTCCTCGCTAGCACAGTTTCGCCGTGATCGATCGATGTAACTGGGTCGAAAAATAAATCGCGATGCTTCATGCGATCATGAGTACCTGTTACATAATTAAAACAAAATGTACAAATTGCGCCATGAAATTTGTGTATAATCACTTGTGTGTGAAATTTAAACGAACAAGGTGATTGTACATAAATTGTACGGATAATATATTCTGCCTTAGATCAGTACTTTAAGGCATATTTTTTTAATTAACACCGTCAAAATTTACGACGTGTTGACTTTTGGTTATGTTGCAAATAGCCAAAGAGACGGTACGGAGAGTAGAACTATTTTCCTATTTATTTGTATTATAAGCTAAAAAAGCAATAGCAAAACCTTTTTTTTGGAAATAATATAGTCAATCATAGAAAAGTTAATGTATAGGTATAATGTAAGGTAGGAAGAAATTAATGGACCCGCTTTTTGCTATGAAAAACACGACATTCGAAAATGTAAAAAACCTTAAAAAACAAGAAAACACATAAAATCTCTATGCTCATTCTCAATTCTCTTAAATTAAATTACGATAAAGTAAAATAAATATTTATTTTTGAACTTCTTATATTCTCAATTCGTCATTTTTCATGTATCTAAGACTAAAACGGTAATGCTTTATGACGATAACAATGACGAAGTTTGATAAAGTAATACGTGTAACACGGAAAAATAAAGCCAAATATAAAGTTCTGACGACAACGGATATTCCCACAACGTTATGTGTAACTCAATAACAAATAAAAGAAGCATCATAAACTGAACGCAACCGAAGACGTACGAGTCGTATATTGTGGATAACATCTAACGAGGGAAACAAATAAATGTACAATGTTATGAGTAACTTGGAACGTTACTGGTAACTTGGAATGTCTTGTAAACGACGTGTAAACATTTTCGTTGTTATCAAAGCTTCCAAGTTGCAATTCAAAGGTCAGTCCGACTAGATATCCCAAAGGACAACACTTGCGACCCTTTCCTTAGTATAAGCCCGAATCTGTGTGTATATATGTGTGTAATGATGATAAGCTTCTCCTCCGCTTTTGTCTATTAAAGAAACTGGTAGACGAAAATTGTGATTGCCAAACATATTTAAACGCGAAGTAAATAATCTTCCGTATGAGTAAAAACAAATACTGCTATCTTCTGTAGGTCATTAGTCCACTTTGTCAGGAGCAACCTCTGTATATTTTGCCTAGACGTGGTCGTCACACAAAAAATTTTCGTCCCCAACAATTGTCAATCCTCCAAGCGACGTTCGGGCGAGGTGGATTTGATCAGGTCATATGGCAAAACAAGCTGTATCTAAACGCACTCATATATGCCAATCATGTCAGCCTGTCCACCTACAGCATTTTAAATGAATGATGAAACAATTTGCTTCCATCGATCATTTTGTATATTTTCTCTTTGTCTCGATTTACTCCAGACAGCTATAAGTAATCCCTAATGACTCGTTTTTAACCTTAATAGCTTCTCTGTGGATTTTTATCATTTTTATGAATCATAAATTGCCATTACAATTCTTGTTTTGACATTTTTGTTTTAATTCTTGCCATTATTTGTCCGTAATACTTGGCTAAGTATCATTATTTACTCAAGTCTTTATAATTTTACTGAATTTCTGTCAGTTTGTTCATAAACTAAGAGTCGCTTGAAAATACTCTTTACGATAAATAAATTATTATTATTTTTAGAAAGGACTATTTTTATCCTACAAAAACCGATACTAAGCTAAAATTCGGGTTAAACGCAACTAATCTTTTATTTTTATTTTGTGCAGGTAGGTATTAACGCCACGAATTACAAGCAATACAAGCCAAGTCATTGTTAAATAGAGATTACATGGTGATTATAAACTAAACTAACCAAGCAGCCGGTGTTAATTTAGTGTCTTAGTAAATATAAATAAAACAATAAAATCTGGATAAATGTACTATACTAAAAATATGATACTATGATAGTGACTTGAGCTGATTGTGACGAGCGCTATAATCCCGTTGAACTATGAAAGAAAACCAGAACAATGGGATTGCTGGGAGATATTAAGACGCACTGCGGCGCGCACCGCCATTGTTCTTGCCATTGGTATTGCTTATTGTCCGCTAATTTCCTACTTAAGAGATTGGACGTCTTAGAGTTTAAACTTGTTCGCTTTCAATAGAATTTGTTTATTTTATTGAGTACTGATATTCCGGGTGTAATGACGTACAACTCATTACGCAAGAGGTCTGGGGTTTAAATCATTAAATGATAAAAAAAATCTACAATTTACATACCAATTCTGGGCAAGAATGCGCAGTAAACTGTATCCTTGGCACTCTTGGAGAAGATCCATCGGTGGTACAGTAATAGGTTACGATGATGATGATGATTATGATGATGATGAACAATTACTTACAAATTATTATTAAATACATCGAGGGAAGTTTGGCTCATAAACGTGTGAAGGGTTTTGCCGGACCAGGTATACTCGTACCAGGCAAACGTAAGCCCTTAGGAACGAGCTCGCTATATCAATTTTTTGAAAAATGTTTATTGTTTGTTTCGTTCATACCGTATTTCAGACATTTGTAGATTACTTTGTATCACATTAAATTACAAAATATTACTCGCTGAAATAGAAAACAAATTCATTCCAAATTTTCCTCTTCATATTTGATTGAAAAAAGCAATATTGCAAGGTAGCCTCCTTCAAAGGATTTTTAAAAATCCATCACAAGTTTCAAATAAAATGGAAGCAGTTGTCTTTATTTTAATTGCTATTAGTCGAAGCGATATCGTCTTTTGTAATATTTTGTTTCTGTGTCTCTTATTTGACCTTCTACAATATTTGGTAAGTTTGGGTTTTTTTATTTCTTTTTATAAATTAAAATCGCATCAATAATATCCGGAAGATAAACAATGAAGACACAGACATCACAAAATGGTCTTTGAAAGTAACAAAAAGATCACTCGTGTATTAATGTTTGTACGAAAATAAAAACCGAAACATTCTTCGGATGAATTCATGAGCAATAAATTATACAAACGATGATATACAATGTTACAACTTTCTTTGAAAGACGCAAGTTAACTCACAAATAACAGACTAAAGGTAAGCTGTAAAAGTTACTTATCAGTGGCAACCATGGCTGGTATTGTGAGGGATATAGCAATAACGTAAAGTTGTAGGCTGGGGGCGCTTACATGACTCGTTATAATTCTACATTATTGCTGTTAAACTCGTGCCGAACAGCTTATCGGCTCAATACTAGCCTTCGACGCCATATTGTATCCGGCATGCAATATTAGTTTCAAAATATCAACGGTCATCTTACAAGTAGATTTATTTGAACCACTAAAAGGAAATAATATTTAGTGATCCGAAAGCGTTAGTTGTGCACATATTATCATTGTTTATTGTTAAATGCAATAAAATAATCGCTTATAAATTATTTTAATTTTGATATATTTGATATACAGTGATTAAATGAATAATTTGGTTGCACACATTTCTCACATCTGTCCTATTATATTTTTGAAAAAGTATGTAATAATTTAACACATTATTTCTCTTGAGAAAATATTATGGAGGCCAAAAATATAAATTAAGTGATTTAAGTATAAAATAATCTCTTCGCAAACATCATATTTAATAACTATAGTCTGAATTTCGATTAGAATATCGTATAATTTGACAGCTTGCGAAACTCTAATAAATCAGATGCGATCAAAGCCTTTGGCCTCCAGTAGACATCTAAAAGTCGATGAACTGCAATGAAGACGAAGTAATAAAGTCGTTTGAACAAAACGAAGCATTAATTATCGTTATTGCCGTTTTACGGTCAAACTCGCGGATCCGCGCCAAAACTTCCATTGCTAAATATTAATTAGACTAATAACAATGTCGTTACACGAAGTCTGCTGTCAAATTATCTATAAAATTATTATACAAGTTTTAATGAAGTATTTATATTAAACTTTTCTAAGAAAAACATTAAGTTATTCAATCTAGAGCGGTCTATGTACAATGCTCTTTAGCTAATATTAACTTTCTTTGCCAACCGTCGGCTAGAGGAAAATAATAACTTGTTAAAAGTGTTCCGTATACGAGAAGAAGACGCCTAACCCATTTTTATCGTATTAGAGGAAATGATAAGTAAACAAGTCTGCATTCAATCTGGTGTAACTGATAAACCCCCTGACGATTTATATCCTGGGTGATAGGACATGTTCACGCACGCTAATGACGACTTACAATCACGAGGACTACACGTTTATTTACTATTTTTATTCTACACTAGTTTTCCGGCCCAATCTTCGTCAGTGTGGACTCCGCACCTTCGTTTTCCTTCCGTTAAAATATGTCCTATGTTTAAGTAGCAGTTTGAGTTAATACACTACTAACAATAAAAAAAAATTTCCTCTTTATAATACTGTAGATAAAAGGTGATTTTTTAACCAGTAAAAAAAGGTAATTTTTCTTGCTTGTTCGTTTTCTGTTTTCAGAATTTTCATATAAAAAGTGACCAGGTTCACTAACAATACAGTACAAAACAATACGTTTTTATACCTTTACTAAGGTATTAAAACGTGAACAGCCTAACTGCATAGAGGTTGCTATAGGTATTGTATCCGATATTAAATACCTACTTCACCCTGCGATACTGCTCCCTAGTACACAACGGGCTAAGTTCATATTTAACAACACTACAAGGTACTACCTAAACATTCTTACGAATGTAGATATTAGTATCTATATGTAGATAGACGAAGAACACAGTACATTTTAGTCATGTTTTCAACCAATTTTCGTTTTTTGTTGGTAACTATTAACAAACTTTAATTATTTGAAAAATTTAAAACACTGACGACCCGGATGGCCTAGCGGTGAGTGCACTAGAGTGACATGCAGAGGGTTCCAGATTCGATTCCCTGGTTCCTGGGTCTGGGTGTTTATGAAACTGCTTATGCTTGTTCATGTTACCCACGACACAGGGAATCCTAGTATGGGGCTATAAGTGTAGAAAAATGGTATTTGTGTCATATAGTTTTATATTTATCACTATCGTTCATGTTTATGTTTACTAATTGAAAAAAGTATAAATTTTTGATATTGGTGTCATATTTAGTGCTTCAAACTCATTGGTTGGTAAATGGTCTGTGATAGTAGGTACCTTGGTACGCTTAAAAAAAGAGGGTGGATACAAACAAAGTCATTTGAACAACACGCGTATCCTTGAATTAATGAAGTGTGGCGTCGTTTGCTTGAGTTTATGTCATGTTTAGAAAAAAAAAGCTCTTTAATTCGTATCATCTGTGTCGGTTAAATGTAGTAAGCCGGAGATACATTTTATTTTAGTAAAATGCAGACTAGCACATACTACTGACTTGTACTAACTACATGACACAACAAACTCATTTATATTGTGTCATATTGCCTTTTTCTTTAAGAAATGTGGTTTGGTATTTTATTGTCTGTGTATGCTAGCACTTCACGGTATAAATTCAATTTAGCCAAATATGTGCCCAACTTTAAAATATGTAAAATTGAAAACAGATTGAGTTTCGAATCTAATTCCGACGGTATAAAACTGTAACTTCATCGTGTAGCTTGTTCTGTTTTGGCACCAAACAATATTTACGTTGCACTTGCATTGGAAAGTAACGAAATTCGGTACTGATCAGATCACAAGCATGCAGCGGGAAATGAAATTTGTGAGACCATATGTGAAAGGTATTATTGTTGTTTAATTTAGTTTTATATAATGTGTGTATAAATATTTTTGTGGTATACATGTTTAAAATCAAATTCAAAAAGTTTTTATTAATTTTAGTTTATATAAATACAGTTAATGAACGTCATAACACATCTTATGTAGTTCAAGTGGACTATTTATTCATCTGCTTTGAGCGTCTCTTTTAGGCTATTGTGGACCGGAAGTAAAAAGTAGCGAAAAACAATACAATAATTGTATTACTATTTCTTTATGTTAAACTACTATATTACTTCATATATTGTATACTATTTACATTTGTGCTTGAACATGATTAAGCAACCATAGAGAAATTTAAACAGTGATTTTTGTCACCTTTTCAGGGAAGGAACTTCACGAGAAAATCTACACGTCTGAGGGATTTCCAAAAGAAAAAAGAATCTACAAGGTGTGTGAAGTTTCCCAATTACTCGGCCAGCTTTGGCGATTGTAGACAAAATTCTGCATTTTCAGAGGGTATCCAGCATGATATCTTTTGTGAGATATTTCTAAAGTCTACAGCAAAAATCTCACTCATACTGTATATAGTACTGTTAAATGACATTTGAAGTTTTCCCACAGAGAATTGCAAATAAAATATGTATATTGAAACGAATTTTCAATATAGTTTCTGCATATTAAAACACATTTATCGTTTCTCGTAGCTGTTTCGTGGTAAAACCAGTGGCGATTCGGGGTCGTGTCGCTATATCCTTGTTATTTCCGTGCCATTTGCCGTCAAGTGGGCTGAAATAGTCCACCTTAGATGCACGTCGAAGCTCATTCTTTCTTTTCAATTTATGTGTTTTCAATTACTTTTAAACACTTTCATTCACACTTTTATTAATTTATTGCTTGTTTATTAATTAATTAGTAGTTGACGAAAAAAAATTAATTTTTGTTTCATGATATTTATTACATAATAAATGAACAGCTTACTTAGATGAGCGACCAGCGCCAGAAGAGTAATTATGCGACCCGCCATTGTAGAATGATTGAATATTCGACTTTGACTATAACGATGAGTGCTGAACATGTTGATATTTTCGCATTTTGAACCGACGGACGGTGTGGACGAAGGGACTATACCTGTAACAATGGGAGAACATGTACATTATTTTCTATATTAACAATACAAAACGTTATAGTTAGTTATCTGAGGTTTGTGCGTCAAGTTGGCGATATTAATAAATGTATTTACAGTAATTAAACCCTTTACAGTAAGTTCAGATTGCTCTTATTAAATGGTGAACATTATATAAAGTAATTTGTTTTTGGAGATTGTCACTGATTTCATGTCCTGTATGTCAATGGAAGATATATTTCACAATTTTTACCCTCCAGGCTCGTATACAACGTCACATATCGAATATAATCTCTTTGTCCATGTCCCTGTAGCTCGGGACCTATAATTAATAAATAAATAATAATAGAATAGCACTAAGGTGTGTGTGGCCATGGGCAAGAAAACCATTTGCGAAGAAACATATGTGTTAAGTTAATACGGTATATTATAGTGGGTAATGTAAGTAATGGTGTTGCGTCAAATCTAGACTTTATAAATTATTGGTTCAATTATAATAAATTGTATTGTTGGCATTTTACTTTGCAAGGAATGTGTTTATTTGAAATATATGAAGACAGATTGTAAGTTTGATAAGCGTGTAAAGTGTTAGAAGGGACTGTGTACATTATTTATCAAGGTTTTATTTTGGTGATATTTGAATCGTATATTGATTAAATGTAGCTATTGAAAATTTATAAGTTTTGCCGCTCATTTTCTCGTGGTCCGGGTCGAATTTCTTTGAATTATAAACCGATCTCAAAATAAGGAAGAGGTTCTCAATCCGGCTGTATTTTTTATGTTTGTTGCGCATACCTCCATCTTTTATGAAGTGATTTTCATTTTTTTTTCAAAGATTTCACGAATAGTCCCATTTATTTTCTGACCTGGTGAAATCCATGAGAAACCAAACTCCCTGCGACTTATTCAGGAAAGCGGTTTCCTAAATATATTGCAGGGCGATTGATTATTGTTAAATCAAGGAGGCGGGTAGTAACGTCCTCCGTTCTGTCTAGTAGTATTTACCTTATGCTGTCACCAACCAACATTGTAACATGATACAAATGCATCATACATTTTTATCGACAAAACCATTATAAAATTATTCTTCAAACTAATATTGGTGTTATGTGAACCGAACAACCATTTTGCGCGGCAATTGATATTTAATATGATAATCTGAACAAACATATGAATATGAAATAGTTCACTTCGATCGACATCGCACAACTGGACAAAATATTCACTCGATATGCAAAGCGGAGGCCCGTGGTCGCCTGTCATTTCAGCGGCGTACCTACACTGCACAAAACCAATATAGCTTTCATTATAAACATCAATGGTAAATTGTTCATTGCCTTCATAATTACTGTGGTACACCGGCGAATTAATTGTTTGTACACGAGATAATGTGTAACGTGTCAAAATTTACATTTTGTTTAATAAACTCAATATTATATTAAACTTATAGGTTTTTGGTCATAAAGGTTAAGGTCAAAGTAACCAAGCATACTCCTAGTTGTCGTAGCTTAAATAGAAAAAATAATTTGCAGGAGGTTTAGGGTCACAAAGATAAAAGAAGAAGAAATGTTGAATTGGTATTAATGAGTTAATGACGAGTGAAAAAGTCAGCGAATTAGTTAACAGTGATTGAAAACTGGATGCCTCAACATTTTTCATACATATTTATCACTGACAGACTAGCTATAACAGACTAACGCTTTCTACACTCATAGCCCCACACTAGGGATTCCCTGTATCGTGGGTGCCATGGACACATACAAAGACAAAGCACAAACATCCAGAAACAGAAATTCAAACTCATCATTCTAATTTCCGTCTGGCCGGGAATCGAACCCGGGACCCTCTGGGCGTCAGTCCGATGCAGTAACCGCTGCGCCACGCGGGTCGTCAATGAGAAGGACTTAGTCTTACTTACTTGTATGTTGTGTTAGGAAGATATCTACATATTTACACGTACTATCCTACCAACTACGTAAGTCCCTACCACTATTATAAATGCGAATGTTAGTTTGTTACGCTTTTATGCAAAACGACTAAACAAATCATCATTAAGTTAATAAAAGAAACATAGAATACTTTTTATTAAAAGAAAAGAACATTGTTGTTAAATTCCATACGGACGAAATCGTGGGCAAAGCTAGTTTCATATACCGAGGGAACTTGAGTGAATGAGACACTAATAAAGGTAAGTAGATATACTGTATCCTATTAAGCAGGAGTCTGGCGTGGAAGCATTAAAGAGCTATTAAGCCGTAGGACCGCAATTTGTTCGGCAATCACTACTCGCGAACGCGGTTTAGTTAGTAGTCCTAAGTACACAATCTATTTATTGTTCGATTATAGGATACCTTTTCGGGATACATGGTGTACGAAAGTTTGTGCTATAAGAGCACATTTTAATAAATGTGATAGTTTTCATTATTACGGTTTTGTTAAGAAAAATTAAAACTAAGTTTGAAATATAAGGACAAAATTTACCGAACTCAATATGTTTATCATATGAGGTAGAAGAAATTTATGTGTACATGTAAATATGATTTTTTTTGTAAAAATATTTGCACACATTGCCGACAAGCACGCAGATATAGCACTAACAATAGGATTTAGCAGAGGTAGACGTTTTACATTAGAAACTTCAACAATGAATGATGAAACAATGAAAACTTTTGCACTTAATAAAATTAATACAAAACACATACGATTACATTCATACAACAACATCTTCACATCAACAGATAGTAGCGACATCACCTGGTGGGAAAATAAAGCATTCACGAATGTATTACTCAGAATCTAGTATGGATGTATAATTTACGATCACTAGAAAGATTGCGGTTGGTAATTCACGATTGGCATCCTTTGTAGGGTTGCGGCATTTGAGACACGATTCGAGGGACTAATCTTAAGGTCGCTCAGGTTAACGCAAGGAATTCGGCATTGAAAGTTTGAGAGTGAGATTAAGGCCTTAAATTTATCAAATTCTGTCAGACACTGTTGTACTTAAGGGCTCTCTGGAGGGTTTGTACTGGACTACCTTAACCGGGCATTCAATACCTTTATATTTTCATCAAAACTATAACACAAGTTAATAATAGCTCAATGTAGGTTTAAAAATACTTTTATAATAAAAAATTAAAACTAATTGTAATGAATTTCTTAATAGAAACATAATGTACTCAAGCAGAAAAGAGAATTTCTATCTATCTATCTATTAAGCAATCTGTCGAGAAGCAGATAGAAGTACAAAACCCACAACAGGCTCTTGGACTAATCCAGTTCACAACTTTAATTAGTCAAAAGATACATAATACGTCTTGTTTGTAATTGCTTAACTTATTTCAGTATGAAGTTCGACTTACAAAATTTTATAATTTATATCAAAGCAGTGTTGAAACCAATTATATCTAATGATGAAATGAAATGAAACGAAATGAAATTAAATGAAATTAATAGAAATGATGGAATG
>DWOO01000073.1:0-10937 GCA_018251055.1 Ectomis asine | reverse complement strand
GTTTCTAATTCATGAAAAACTGATTTTAAAAATTCTTTCACCAATAAAATGCAACGTTATCACTGAGTCACGTATAGGTTATTTTTACGGAAGTGCCAATATACGCGCAGTCCACGACGGCAAAGCTGCGGGCAGAAAACTAATATTCGATGTAACAAGTACACAAATGGTATTGATGTTTTATATTCAAATAACATATTTATAAACATTACAAATGAAGCTCAGCCTCCGAAATACTAACCTTCTGTTGTTATTTTGTAGTTTAAGTTCTACGAACTTTGAAATGAAAAGTCCCATTTTCATAATTATTTCAGGTAGCATGCACGGTTCGATTAATGGTTTTCCTACATGCGCTATCGATAAAACTTGGAAACCCTTATTCAGCGACATAAAGGGGAAATCTTTAACATTTTTTCACCTTTCAAGAACAGTTCATTTTGTATCGACTTTTGTCATGAAAGGGTCTCCTTATAGCAATATTTTAAAGGAATCACTATATTGAATCCGGATTTTATTGTTATAGAAGAGATGTCTCATCTTTATTTGCCGTGGGGTTCCGGTGAGCGATACACAAATCGCTTGCAAGTCCGAAACCAATTTGCGAGTTCACTTGAATTGCACAAACAGTCCTCTTACGACTATCAGGAACCAGTTCAACACCAAAGAAGCCCTAGCTTGCCACCTATACATAAAATTGAAAACGGTAGAACTGCCAAAGAAGATAATAGAAGGACCAAAGAAATAATAAACCGCAATATACCTAGTGCGAAAAGATTCGCTTTTTACGACGAGGACGGCGAAGGCGACACTTCGGGGTACGGAAGTGAAACTGTTAATCATATGAACATAAGGGGCCAAGGAACAATACCTACTGTTACGAATAGTCAAAATCCGGTCGTAGCCTGGCAACAAGAAGAAAAGGATAATAGGTAGGTATTCTTATATATTTACTAATAACGAACGCTACTCTTGACAAGGCGGTTATATTTTCGAGGTAATTGCTTTTGAAATTGCTCAGCTTTTGTATCAAAATTGTAGAAAGTTATTTTCTAGATTACTCATAGGTACAGACAACTAAAGTTAGTTTATGTAGTTACTTAGTTTATGCAGATTAATGTAAGTCGTTCCGCCTCATAAAGTTATTTTAAAACAAGGTATTGGTAGGAAAGGAAGGTAGGCATATATTTGACTATCTATATACATAAAAGCTGTTAGTAAATTTAGTAATTTCTAAAGTGAAGTCACTGTCAATGAAAGTTCAAGAGACATTCACGAGTTCAGAGACCTTTGACGATTCTGCTGAGTCAGGTCAATATTGGAAAGTAAAGACTGGCAATGAAGTTTTATAAGGAACATTAGTATTATATTTTTCTAAATGATATGATGATGTGATAAAAAATATCTGATAAAAATCACTTAAGATAAGAGTCTCACTTGCACCCAAATAAATAATGTTGTTTACATAAGACTCAGTCCTAAAACATATGTAATTGAATTGCAAGCTTATAGCAATTTACATCCATATCTTAAGAACGTGATTACTAATAATGCCCTTTTGATACAGAATCCATTAAATGGTATACGGCATTTTTATTGCATTTTATGCATAAGCAATGCCTAAGTCAATACGTTGCTATAGTAATCATATATAAATTGTGAATTAGTTTTCTGAAGATCAGTATTCAAAGAAAATGATGGAAGTAGCGGCCATAATGAATTTTACCAAAAGTCGGTCACAAATGGTCATTAGAACTTCAAGTTTCAAGTTAAGATATTAGAAAGTCTGTACGAAAATGATCACTGGATAATAATCAACACATTTTCAGCCAAAAACAGCAATCAGGCAGGCGCTCAAACAACGGCATGTGGTCTGACCGGAGCCCGGGGCCGACCGAAGAAGGACGTCCTCGTTGGGGCGACCGTGGAGTGGCCACTGGCAGGCTGTGGGAGCCAACGGCACCTAATGAACGACTTCCACAGGTAGATTATTAACCTACTATTTATCAAATGACTAATGAATTAATAAAATATAATTAAATAATTACTCTTTCCATATGCCTATTAATTGCAATTTTTTTCTTATTAGATGCATCATCAAAAAAAAGGAACTCCGTCTTGGGTAGAGCGGGGCTTAAATATGATTGAAAATACTGCTGATATTCTAGTCATCGACCAAAGGAGTTCAGCCAACTCAGGATTGGACTGTGATAGGTCGTCTTATAACGGAAGTGATGAAGGAAGGTGAGTATTCCACTGTTACTTATACTTCCATAACTTTCATTTAGTAATGCATATTTATGAATGCTAAGTACTTAATGAGTTTAATATTCTTTACAGAACATTTCTACGAGGTCAGAACGTCCCTATAGAGCCAGAAATAAAAGCCCAGCGGGAAAACAAACGCATGAAGGCCTTAGAATTGCAATCGGCGATATTGAGTCAGTTAGAAGACCAAGAAAAACGCCGACAAGAAGAAAGAGAAAGGAAATTAAAAGAAGAAAGATTAGAAGAATTAAGAATACAGCGGCAACAGGAAGAAGATAGACTTAAAATAGAGGAAGAAAAAAGGAAAAACGAAGAAAAACAAGTTCTTGAGAAACGAAGACTTGATGCGCTAAAAAGGGCACTCGAGGACGCCGAGAAAAAAGCACGACAAGAAAAAGAGAAAAGATTCATATGTCATAAAAAAGCAGCGAACTCAAGCGAATGCAAATCAAATAGTGAAGAAAATATAATTCCAGAAATAACTCAGCAATCTAGTTCTACAAACAATATAAGTCCCACGAAAACTAGCAGAACGTACGATATACACTCGGCAACGAGCCATAAAAAGGATAACATCTCCCATCATACTACAGCATGCAATTCTCCACGTTCGGTAGCAACTGGAAGTTTAAATTTATTTATTCACAATGTTCCACCTCTTGCCTTAAGCGATAATCAGTTCAATATTGTACCAATTGGTATTAATGGAAATGTAGACGTAACAGGAACATCAAATAATGTACAGTTAGCAGTTTTAGTTCCACAGAATTTAAATAATAGTTTGTATAGCGTCTCTTTAAATTCGCTCAACAGTGTAAATGAAACTAATGACAATGCGAGGGTTCTTACACCACGAAAATATCGAACTTTGAGAACAAAAGATGCGTCAACCCAAACCGACTCAAACTTTTTTATTATAACAGCAGACAAGATAATTGAAACTGATGAAATCGCTAATCGAGACATCGACAACGACTACCAAAATATTGATGAAAATGCCCCTCAAGATAGTCACCGTAACAGTATGAAAAAGGATAGAAGAATGAGGTCAGAGGAAAGGTACAAAAAAGATATAGAAAATCGGCCGAAATGGGGTGCTAACAGACCTGCCGCTCAGTACAAAAAACAAAGTGAGAAAGATCCATTTTATACTCAAAAAAGAAAATTAAGACAAAAATATCGACCACAAGTTAGACAATATATGTCTCAATCTAGTGAGGACAGTCGATCTCCCAGTCCCCCAACAAGGTCTGAAAAAACTGTGGAAACTAATGTTAAACAACGAAACTCATTAAGCCAATCTTATTGGAGACTTAAGCGGGCTACGCAAGAGTTCATCAGACCTAACAACACAAATGAAGTCACGAATAACACAATTTCCGACCTCACCTCATTAGAACAAATAATAGGAAATGACAAAACAGACCAAAAAAAGTCTCCAAAAACATCACCCACAAAACGAATCACCCTATCACAAAAATTCATTAACGACAAATATGGTAGTAAAAAATTATGGATCGATGATGCAAATGAAAGAACCAAATATAGTTTAAGCGATATAGATAATGCAAAAAAAAATTTCACTACTTAAATACCCACAAAAGTTGAGGATTTTTATACAGAAAATACTTATATCTACGGTTTTCTTTTCATTATTTTTTTACAATACCTATGATCGTATTATACCATCTGTATATTAGCTGATTATTTTATACTTAGACATACTAAGATGCAGCACAAATAAGGTAGGGGTTGGTGCAATATTTAAATTAGGTTACCTACTTGAACATAGTTATTGATCCAGCCGTTTCTAGGAAATGGACAAGATATTAAATCAATAGAACCTGTACTGCACTTCGCTACACACGTTAACGTGATTCTGTTGTAACAATGTCTAAATTAGACGACTTATTTGATAAAAAGAAAGATGAAGCTCCTATGTTGGATTTATCGAAAACTGTAATAAACACTGCAGAAGAATACAGAGCGGTTTTGGATAAAGTACCGGATTTCAAGACCAGACCGGAAAAGGTTTGTAAAAGTCCCTAGTGAGTAAGTAAAGCATGTGAAATAACATAAGTCAACTTTGGAAGCAATGTAATGATATGATAACACAAATATTCAATAGGTCAGAGCCGAAGATATCAAAATAAAAGATAAACCCGAGGATCATAAAACAAAAACATCGCGTAAGGAGCTGCGAGCTTATGAAAAATTAGGCACTCGTGGTTATGAGGAGAAACATTTTACATTCATGGATCCAGTGCCAGTGGAAATGAGAGGGTTGAAATTTGAAGAATTGTGTGCAGTGCCTATCGAGTGGCGTATGCTCACATCGATCAGACCCAAGTCCAAACTCGACGAAGAATATTTTAATCGGTACGTAGATCCTAAATATTTGTACAACTTTCCTTCATACTGATAATTTCATATATTTTTTCAATTGGAATTTCAGACAAAGTGTTCATATCTCTAAAGCATATGTATATCGTAAAAGTCTAAGTATGTAAGTATAATGATGATCTACTTAAACTCTAAAAACGGCGAATGGTTCCGCCCATAGCCAATTTTAGTTCGCTGGTTTTATTTTAATCGGTAAAAAATAATAAGCCGTGCCGACCAAGTAAAATTCACTTCCTACTTCACAAAAACTTATCGGATGATAAGGCTAACAAACAATTACTTTTAATGTTTCAGATTGATAGAGCTCGGTAAATCAGAATTAAAAACGAAGGCTAGAGACAAACGGGAGTACGCGAAGAACAATATGATCAGAAAAACTAAGAATCGCTCAGGTGTAACCGAAACGAGGATCGTTTCGTGTTCCGAGTGCGGAGAGGAATATTGCAACGGTAATTAAACTTCTATCATTATTGCATTATAATTAGTTATTTGTAATTTTCTAATTGAATATTTATATGTAGCTTCCTAATGTCCTTTAAGTATAGGCTTAACTAACATGACTACATTCATAACATTTTATTCGGTTTACAGCAAACGAAATCTCCATCAGATAAACAATTTTTAAACTTATATACGAGTACTTACGTGTTAGATAGTCAGAGAAAGATAGTAAACTTTGTGAGTTTGATAAATAAAATGTAAAATAAACGAATATCTTTTAAAGAAACTTTTACCAATTTGTAACATTTGTACAATTTGACGAACCAGGTGACTGCATTCGACACGCAGAGGGTTCCGGGTTCGATTCCCGATCAGACAAAAATTTCATGAGTCTGAATTTGTCTCATCCATGGTACCCACAACATAGGGTACACTAGGATGTAAGGATGAGTGTAGAAAATGTTATTATTTTTATTAACCTTTACCTTTATTTTTCAAAAGTGCAATAAACTTAGATTTATTGACACCTAAATACTGTTCATACACTTAAATCCCGCCAATTAACGATGATCAAAATAAATATTTATATATTATGGCGTATAATTAAAACAACAATTCCCCCTTCCAAGCAATGAACAAGACAATTTCTTTTTCAGGCAAAATGTGCACGATAACCAACTACGACATGTTCGCGCGGCTCAAGCTCGAGGTGGAAACAAAGGCGCCGCGTGCCCACGCCGCACCCAGCCACGTTGGTAAGCTGCGCCGGCCGCGCCGCCGCGCGCGCCGCAAGCCGAGGAGCAAGAGCGCCGCGCCGCCCCCACCTCAACGCACACGAAGCAAAACTGCCGCTAAGAGCGATTCCGAATTGTGAAAACGGCAGCTGAAGCGTTGCGCAGCGGCCACCGCCATATGCAACCTAAACAAAACTACCTTGGAGAGCGATTGTAAATAAATACAACTAACGGAGCAGGAATTCGGCTCCTCCGCCAGCTTCATTGCAACCAGATTAAGACTCCCTCTAAAAACTATTTCAATTTGTAAAAAAGTACAATTCACGCAAAAAAAATACGATGGTTCGGACAAATTGTCGCAAAAAGCGATTCAAAATTGTAAATAAGTACAACCCACGCAGTAAGGGCTTCGCATCACTACTTACCTTGTTGATGTAATGGGACCAAGGGTGACGCGAAGAACGTTTCTGAAAAAAAATTAGTACAATCCTTGAACAAAAACCGCTGTTAAAAGCAACTTCGTTCAAGTTTTTATCAACTTTCGATATAAACAAACCGTTTATAACCGAAATTACCTTGAAAGTATTTATGCTTGCAAGTTATAATATTTTCGAAAACGAAATCTCTTTCGACTTCTGTTCCGACAAACGAACTACTAAGTACATGGGTACTCATATCTTCACGCAGTACATACAGTAGATCATATAAAATCACCGAAAAAATACAATTAAATAAATATTGCAATACCGACAACGTCTTAATAATGTTGTAACTATAATTATGTAAAATGTGCAATAAATAATTTCATTTTAAAAAGTAAACAAGTATGGCGCATATGTAGGATATAGGCAGCTGCCGCCGGAGCAGCTAAGTAACCTATCGCAATATGTTCTATTCGTTTGTTGCCAGCATATTGAGCATAACATAATGGAACGATTTGTCTGTACCGTTATTTTAATTTAAATGTAAATTTATGCACTTTCACTAATCTAATTAAAGCATTAAAGTCTTAATACATAACAACCTATAGGAAATGTATTAGTTACACTGCCAAATGTAATCATTACACAAGACTGCCAAAAATGTGCATAGGGCTATTTTAGATTCGTTTCATATATACCTACTTACCATAAATATACTTGCTATCGAACCAAGTCAATACTTTTCAATAAATTATTAACATGAAATGCTTCAAATTATTGAAATAAGATAAGTAATTTTAAAATGTACTATTATTATTAATTACCCAACAAATTCACAACACTCATGTGTACCTAATTAATTTTTTCTAGTCGTACTGTGTATCAATATTAACTTCTCCACTGTGAGTACGCAATCTCGAATCTCGTAGGAATTTTATACTGTTAACCTTTGTACAATTAAACGTTTTTGATAAGATTATTGTTTTATTTCATACCAAAAAACTTGCATAAAACTCTTATACATGTGTGATGTATGGATAACCAATATATATCCTATGGAAACTCGTTATTATTTGTAAAGTCTATGTTGTTTAATTTTGTAAGTAATCGTAATAAAATTACTCCCTATCTTTCTGTCAATGTCTCTAAAGAGGTACTGGAAAATATATTTCCAAAACAGCAGCTTTTATTTATAGCAATTTCTTACAGCCAAACCAGGGCGACGGTTTGAAACCTTCGGTAACGAAAGGTACGGACGATAAGAAGGTTATGTTTAAATAACATAACTGACTTCGGTATTTTTTGTGAACTTAAAAGGGCGCTTGCACGGTCCTGGTAGGCAACGTTATTATCTATATCTAGCTAATTATATATTATTCTTTTTTGGATCCTCACATTAATAAAATATCTTAAGGATCCACCAATAAATAAACATTATTCAGAATTTGATATTTATGAAATTTTCATAAAATTTATCTTTAACATACGTCCCTATATTATTTCTATTTACACATTTAAATAGAGATAAGGCCAAATTGTGTAGTCAAATAAAAAAACGTGTCAATATCACTCTTTATTGATTTTAAAAAAATATTTATATTACACATTCATCGTTTAGACCCTATGAAACAATAACATTTCACGATAAGTTTTCATGTGTTCCGATGTCCAGCCGCGTGACGACAAGACCGACACGACACAATCAATACCCACTACACTAATTAATGAATATGAAGCCGAAAAATATCTTTTACATCTAAAGTACTCATACGAAAAATATACTCATACATATAATGTTATCTATATTAATGTAATAACACCATTATGAATCCGCAAGACTGTATATCAAAGATACTTAGGCCCCTAAGTACCGATATAATAAATTAAATAGCACGAAATTGTATTGTTTTAAAAACAAAAAAAACACAACTGAAAATATTTTTGTCTCTTAAACCTGTCTAATAAAATTAAATACTTATATAAATACAATAACAACATTAAATGGTAAAATATAAGAGGTGCTCAGAGGTCGTGACGGTTTCACTTTAATTAACTATGTACTGTTGCAACAAACCTTGGTATTGCCCTCTGACACTGTATCACAAACATGAAAATGTATAATTAATTATAAAACCAAACAAACAGGGCCAAGATCTTTTATACATTTAAGATAAACCTCACGAGCATTCACTGGTACACAAAGTTATGTCGATAAAATTCTATTGAATAATGCATGTCCAATGAATCAATTAATAAATTACAGAACTAATAAAAAATCGTTATTATTACTCTAATTATATAATCATCTGTATAACTAGGTACATAGATTTCAAAATAATATGTTCTGTTGCTTAACCTAATGTATAGTAATAAATTATGCAATTATTATCATCGAACATTAACAATTTCAGAATGTTGTCTAATAAATTCAAATTTAGACAAAGGTTTTCGAACTTCCATTACTCTTACATCTAGGTTTATAAAATAGGAATCTGCAATAAGACATCGATGTTTTGAAGCTGGTTACAGTGTTAAGCTAATAATTATAATATCACTTTAATAACAGATATGTGTCAATACATAAAGGAAAACGTTAATGTTATTATACGGATAAAAGGAATAATGTCAAGTTAGAAACTACATACAAATAATCTGTGAATGGACGGAAATAATCCACATAAAATCCTTCTACAAAGAACGATTACCATACGAGATAGTCTGAGAAATAAATAGGACGCAACACTAATATATACAAAGAGTTACTACATTAAGTAAGCAAATAACAATCGTAATAAATTTCTTAAAAATATTATTTCTTCGACTATAAGTACTATTGCTATCATGTATGATTTCTACTTTACCAGAACATTTTGCTATCTTACTATATTATAAAGGTTTAAAGAAATGACTATAATTTTTATGATATACTTTAGAAAAATTGGCCACTTCGGTCCTTGAGATTATACAAAAGTTTGTACCACTTTAATGAATGACGAATGACTCGTTTTGATATCGAACAAATCCTAATTTTGACAATTCTCAATACGTAAGAAAATAATTGTATCAATTTATAAAGATCTACGTATTGCTCGAGTTATTTGCTTCAATTAGAAACCATTAAAAAAAGAAAATACTCACAAATGGAATGAATGTAGGCGAATTACTTATCTACTACAAGCACCAGAAGATTTTGAGAGTTAATAATAGAGTAAGGTATCTTAACTACAAAATATTATGTTCCATGCCAGGTTACAGACTTGCAATCATTACATTTACACCACACATTGGTATTTCTCTAAAAACAATACCAACGCCTCTAGAAACTGTATCACGCCAGCACAATAACAGTTAACACCAAAAATATTGCAGATTCCGAAACGTTCTATAATAAAAATATAATGACTCTTGTGAAACAAAAACAAAACCTATTATGCAATAATGAAAACAATGATTAAATTATTATGTAAAAAACAAGTCATAACATAAAATATGCAACTAAAACATGGACGTAAGTAAATTGAATGTGTAAGAATAGTAATAAAAACTTAATGTTAACAATTTCATACCCTATAAAACTACAACCTGGAGCTAACACCTGTGACTACGTATTAATATTGTTTACACAATTGCTTAGAATAGGAAGACTTTTATGAAAATAGATTACATAAGTATTATTATAGGCCATGCTCCACTTGTTTTAATAAAGATGTCGGTAACAACGATTACATTTTACCATCATTTTACCATTTTTTGTATGAATTAGATATTTCCATCAGGTCGAAGGCGTGCCATTAATGGCGGGTTGTGTGCTCAGTACTTCAGGTAGAAATGTAATTGTTTTACTTTAATTTAATCTTCATCGTTTACATTAAATGGAACGCGGCAACATTGACGTTACTTATACATTATGACCGTACGTTAGATACAGATGTAGTTTTACGAATGGTGTGAATGGCATTGAGCTAGCAACGGGGCGAAGCGCCCTGCTGGACCCTGTTTGTATCACTCACCCTTCACTCCTTGCGGACTTTCTTTTTGCTCTTCTTTGTAATTTTCGCATCTGTCCATGTATCTGTAAATACAAAAAATCCATCATAAAGCTTTGTTACTAATAACACATTACATAGAAATAATTACTGATTAAAATCTAGACACGCACAAAATGTTGATTGAAGAATGTAAAACATTATGTGAATTACTAAACTTCCCTTAATTTCATGGAATAAATGGACAGAG
This sequence comes from Ectomis asine, assembly GCA_018251055.1. NCBI lineage: Eukaryota > Metazoa > Arthropoda > Insecta > Lepidoptera > Hesperiidae > Ectomis > Ectomis asine. The sequence goes on along the minus strand of DWOO01000073.1, from coordinate 436 downwards.
TATGGCTCACTATATTTCTCTATAATTCAATGTTAGTCATAGTTAAGGTTTATTTAATGCCAACTAAAAACTAACAAACAAGTCTAGTCACTAGCTTAAATCCACAGAAAAATATAAGACATTGAGAGGAATAAAATAATTATTTCAGCCATCATAATGCTAAAATAAGGCTCGTAACATAAACTATCATATACAAATTCAACATAATACAATTTGAAAGCAAATAAGTTTAATTATTGTAAATGTCTTATGAACAAACCTCCAAGTTCGTCAAACACTGGAGCGGACTGTTTCTCGTCCTTCTTATCAGAAGAGTCTGAGACATCCTTCTCCTCAGATTTAGCTGCATTCTTCGCTACTGCAGTAGCCTGCAAGAAAATTACAAATTTAAAATTACTTTTTGTTACACAGAACTTCACTATTACGATATATTGAT
>DWOO01000072.1:0-10940 GCA_018251055.1 Ectomis asine | reverse complement strand
AAATAAAAAAAAAACAGTTACAGCCTAGTGGTTAAAAATTGGGTCTTTCACGGTTGGTCCGGTTCCAAATCCCCGGCATTCGCCTCTGAATTTTCGAAATTATGTACGTATTACAAATTTAATTATCAGCTGATTTTCGGTCAAAAAAAACATCGTGAGGAAACCTATACATCCGGTACACTAAATCCTTCTCATTGTGAGTAGACACCAGCCCAGCATAGGGATAGTAATGAGTTGTGGATTTCTACATTCACCGTCCCGCGCTAAGAGTTCCTGTATCGTAGGTATCCTGTACATACACACACCCAGAACATAACTTCATCATTTAAATTTCTGTCTCGCCGAGAATTGAATTTGGGACCCTTCGTGCTTTAATTCGGTACACAGACTGACCTCTGCGTCCTTTAGGTCGTAAATGAGGCGTTAGAATGTCAAAGCATATTGGGACAACAATTTCTAATATACGCCAATGGATCTTTTAAAAATATATGTTGCGTTTTAAAAATATATGTCAAACCGCAGAGAAAAAGCAATTTGAAAACTCCTGGCCGAAGTAAAGTCAAGTCAAATGAGTTTATTAACATAAGTTTTTAAAGTTCCTTTTGAAGGAATAGTAAAAACCGTATTCTGAAACGAGAACTTAGACTTCCTGTTTTTGACTGAGTACTTCTTTTTATTTAACCTATATACCTATATAATAGGGTCCACTAACACATGTTAGTCATGGTGTCGGGGGTTGCAGAAAAAAAACTAAAATCATTTATTGCCATGATATTAACTTTGTCTTTATAAAAATATATTACGGCACATTACTAATTAACAGCACTGCATACCGCAGCATTATATAGAACCTTTTTAATCAACGCACCGTAATTTTTTCTAATGAACGTGAAATTTGAAATGGTTTAAATTAAAGTAACGCTAAATGAGCCAACCACAAAAGCTCAGCGGGTCACATGCGGCCAGAGATTCGCAGGTTGAGTATATTCGCAGGTTGAGGTAACTGTGCTAAATGGAAGGATTAGAACGCCACAGGCTCAACAGTGGGTTAGTTTTATTATTATGTACAATGTATTATTATTTTATAACATTACAAACCATATTATCTATACTTATATTATAAAGTGAAGATTTGATTATTTGTTTGTATTGAATAGGCTCCGAAACTACTGGACCGATTTGAAAAATGTACCATTAGAAGCCGACATTATCTCTGACGAACATACGGTACTTTTTACCACGGAAAAATGCTTGATTCCTACGAGAAAACGGATAATGGGCCAACGGGTACTTACACATTTCACATAACTTCTGAACCGATTGGGTTGAAATTTTATTTGGGTATTTCGATGGTTTCCTGGATGATTTATAAGTTTGGACCCAGTAGCTGGCGCTGCTATCGGTATGTCAACTACTAAACGGCTTCACAGATTGGTTTGAATGTATAAATAGTAAACACACACACAACAGTATAAATTTACGCGCGAACTCGCAGGAAAAAGCTAGTATTATTATAATATAATATTAATAGTACCGCTCTGCTATTTACCAACCTACAATGCATTTGTTATAAACTTAATCCAGCTGTAAATACTTTCATCCAAGCCTCTGTAGTCTCTTTGTATTATCACGTAATACTTTCACATTCACTTTCGAGATAGTGCAAAAGATGATAGGATGTAGTACGTAACTTTAATGTTTGTCGTGAAAATGTTCTAACCATTTGTATGGACTAACTAAAGAACCACTAATGGATAATGCACGATCATTATTTAGAATAATAAATAACTTTTTTACAAAACATTGTAACCGACTTGAACCGCACTAAGAACTAAAAAGTATTAAATAATTTTGATGATTTTTTATAATTTTGATGTCGTCGGCAAATGTTCCGTGCGAACCTGAGGGGTATTTGGTACCAAATTTCCGTAAGTTAACGCCTGATACCTGATATTTTATTGAAATAAGTGTTTATCTTAGAATATTTACAGCATAAGTAGTGCTTTTTTGTATTCGTTTTTTTTTATATTTATGTTAATAGTTTGTATCAAAATTAAAATAATCTGCGGCGAGATCAACTTAACCTTGTATATAAATATAAAATAAATACATTGTCTTTACGATACAAACTTATTTTTGCAGCCGACAAAATGAACGTGCATATCATATATCTATAGGGCCTATCTCTACGCGTGGTTAGACACGAATTTGTCATTTTTAGGTAAAAGCGAAAGATTTTCGCTTCAGCTCCATTAACTTTCTTTTAACACTTTAAATTTAAAATAGGTTGGCACTTGACCGACATTGCGCTTGACACAAAACGGGGAACCGGTCCAAAAGGGTGCACACTCGCAGTCACACATGAATCACTCAAGTCCTTAACCCATATTAATATTTCTTTTTTAATATTGTTTCTATATTTTGGGCAATACAATTTGAGATTTTTACGCAGTGATAAAATTGAATTGTCCGCATGATTATCTTCATTAATATTATAAAGAACGATTTGATGTTCTGTTTGTTTGTAATGGATATACATAGTTAAAAACTACTGGACTAGTTTTCTAAATTTCTTCAGGAGTACAATTCTACGTTATCACTGACTCACTTAGATTATATTTTACGGAAGAAAACGAAAAATGAAAATCTACACGAGATTGGAAGCTAGCAGAGATGCTAAAAATTCGTTGAAAATGGCCAGGAGTATAATTAGGAGGATCGTAGGTAGACATGTGTATTATATACTTAGGTTTTCAATACCGGTTTTGAATGAACAACTATGGTTATTGTTCACTATTTTTACGAGACTTTCTGTAATTATTTTTGCAAAATTGAAAAAATCTGGTGATAACACCAGATAATTAACATCTAGAATTATCTAGCACTTATGTTTATTATTATAATGCAAGAAATTATAAATATTTGTATAAGTAAAAATAATTTCAAAATCTACAGCCTTTATAAAAAGGTAAAGGCACCTACCATAGCATACCCTGTTTATAGTTTAGATTTTAGTTTTGGGGTTAAAGTTTTGAGAATACGGTTACGAAAAAAGGTGCAAATATACGAACGAGAATAACTTTTACCATAAATTACCTTGTGGAATGTATAATGTAATGTATGTCCAAAGATCTATAAAAACAGCTTATACAACATTATTTACAAATATGTAAAGTTAGGCCCACCACTCAGAATGTCCCTAGTTATAATCCAAGGCACGCCACTTTGACCTTTAGCGAAATTATCTACTTAGTACATATTCAATATTTAATAAATGAAAAAAAGAAAAAACATCGAGTCGGAAAATCACCGGGCAATCGTGTGAAGTTTAACGATCAGCCCATGGAAAGAGCAGACTATGGCCCAAATGCACTTATACATCTTTAGTAAAGAGACTATATCCATCTTTTTTTAAGAAATCCGTACCCAACAGAAGGACAATGGATTCTGACGATTTGCAAGGTATGTATGAAAAATAAACAAACGAAATATGAATACAAACAGAAGTTCAACACACGCGAGCTAAAAACAGAATGAAATACTGTTTCGTGCTACATTAATTACAATTCGCCGTCTCCTTTGTTATTTGGTTTGTTCTCAACGTTTGTTGCACGTTCATTGTGTTATACAATCAAGAATAAATCTTATTCATATAGCGTTTTCAATAAAACCACTCAACAAGCAGAGGGGCAACTTATTACTGTTATTTTTCAAATTGAACAATGAATGTTGAGATTTTTATTTTTTCTGGATTCATTTCGATTGGCCAGAATGTCTAGATAGCTTTGTTACACCATAGACACTATACAATTTTCCTTAAATGTAACTCTTACATGTACAAATATACATATTTTAATGCCTACGTGTTTTATTTCGATGCTCATTATACAGCTTTATGATTGCACTGCTAAGATCAAAATATATCAAAGAAAAAAGTTATTTCAAGAATGTTGTAGTACGCGGAATTTTAAATATCAACATTTCTGTACTTAGTATTACAATACCTGAAGCACAATTACAGAATAGATAATTTAATAGATAGAGAACATTAAGTAGAATATATTTACAAGGCAGGGGTCCTCATGATATTTTATTATTCATCGCAAATTATTTATGGAGGCAGAATTTCATACCAGTGGCTTTTTATTTCTTGGTACAAGTGCTATTAATGCAAATATACTTCGTAAAAGTCTATAGTATATGGCAATCGGACGTATGCCGCTCGCCCGACAAATCTCATTTCCCATTCTATTATACATATAGATAAAATAAGACAATAAAGGAAATACGAGAGTATAGAGGTTGAAAACTTTCAGTAGCTGATTACCTTCCTTTCATCCGTACCGTCCTTAGGATAGTCAATTGCTACGTACTTTTCAGTAAATCAAATTGTTAATACTGAGATAGGAGTTGATAGAAAGTCCCCAATATAATTACGCAACAATTATCTGATGCACATGAAAGTATAAGTAGATAACTACGCATAATTTGAATCGTGTGCCATGCCAAGGTAGCGTAAAGCTAAGACAGCCAATGGCCAGACATGTACGTAATAAATAAGTTGATAGTACATTGTTCCGTCTGACGTCGCTTATTAAACAAACAGTCGTGATTATTCTATACATTTTATTTGTTTCCAAGCACGTTTAACTCCTTGATTTGTAAAGATGTAGATTGTAAATTGATTCTTAAATTGAGCCTATGACTGAGACTTGCATTAAATTGGCCAGGTGCTAGAACCTGTATACGGTTCGACCGGGGAGGTACCACTTTCCCCCATGAAGCAGTTGTTTATAAGCAATCTGTGTTTCGGGTGGAAAGGTGTGGAGGCCGGTTACACTTATACACGAGGCGACCATCTCAGTCCTCAGAAGTAGCAACGTATTTGTGAACAATCCCGAAAAGGACTAGCTGTTAGGTACTAACATTTACTAACGCGGACTAACTTATACTAACGGTCCCCACGTCCACATCACTAACGTATATTAATCAGCTAATATTCCTATTAACATCTACTAATTTGTTCTAATATTCCCTTTACTTACTGGTCACTTTCGACGCTTGTCACAAAGGTATTGGGCGACAGTGACCACTTACCATCAGATGGGCTGTATGCTTTTTGTTACTTTAGTCAAAATTTGAGAAAATCCTGGTTTTCCGAAATGGGGAAAAATATTACCTAGTGTTTATTCTTTACCAGTCAATTACACAAGTTATTAGAAAAAAAATATTGTATAATAAGTAGGAGTGTAGTGAATCGTAGTGTTCGAATTAAGAATATAATAAGAACAAAGCGCCAGATCAACATACAGTTATTTCCGGATTCGGTATTCGGCAAAACATAAAACGTGGATTATTTGGAATTTCTATTTTTAATCTGAGTGGTTGTGCAATCATCTTCGTTTATTTCCAGGGCATCCATGACACAGGGAATCTAAATGTAGGACTACGAGTGTAGAAAGTGTTATATAATCTATTCAGGCGAATCGATTGTTTTAAGAATATTGAAAAAATATATATCTTTTTTTGTTACATATGTTTGAGGTCAAGAAGTAAAGAAAGCGTTACTTCCAATTTATTTGATTTTAAGATATTTTTTGCTTTCACAAACCTACATGTCGTCATTAGGCAGCAATGAAAACGTACCTTAAGGTGCCGCTCACAAATTACAAATATGCATTGAAGTACTATAATACAGATAATTTACAATTTCGTTCGTTTGAAAATAATTTTCAAATTTGAAGTTCATTTCTATAAATGCCCGTAACATATGAAATTATTAGGTTTCCACATTAAAGGATGCCAACGAGACCCTATTACAACGAATATGCTATCCGTCCCTCTGTCCGCCTCTCACAGAATTATATATTGAAAATTTCATAAAATACATATGTCGGAGTCAGACATTAGAAATTATCTTTCGTGTACCAATTCCGACTTAATGTGCTGCCATATCTCGACAACATCGCGATGGTGCTGCCATCTATCGGCATCGCACGGCCCTTTTGTTCTACGTCCATACTAATGACTGTCAGTTGTTACAACAAAAGCGACGGAACACGAAGTTCTTCCCTATATAAAAGCTACTCTGTATTCCAAATATGGCATGCAAACAAATATTTTATGATCTGTTTATTTAAATCTCAATTGCATGTAATTGAGTGCTAGGATTGTACTTCCATATAAAAATACACTAAACATTTCCATAGATATGATTAATGATAACAAAGATCTTGAAATTAAATAGAAACTACAAAACCCTACAAATGGTATTTAGTGATATTTTCTTTCTCCTTTCTATGTTAATCTTACACTTTTTTATGAAATATCAAATAGGATTAAAGTGGATGAAAATGGATTAATAAATACACCATTGAAGGGGGTTCTAAGAAGGGGGCACGTACAGTTCAGCATAAGGGCAGATGTACATTGACACCTGCCCTTCGACAAGGTATCTCTCTCCTTACTATAACATATTATATACCCATCTCGTTCTAATAGCTACTTTTATGAATAGCTAATTACGTAGTTGCCAATCAAGAAAATAAATTTAATATACATGTATAAATTCGTAATGGTCAGAACTCTGAAGTTTCGCCTCTAAGTTGAATATGCTTTCAAAAAATTTGAAGCACACCATACCTATTCAAATATATTCAACGTATTAATTAAGTTAGACGGTACCTTCATTAGATTAAAATATGTCGTCTCGTTTAGCATATGTGAATCCGAAATGGTGGTAAGCACGTACGCAGGTGTTTTCTGTTATACTTACAAAATATTAAGCTATAAACGTAAATTTTAAGAACCTTCGTACTTGGTGCGTGTTTCCAATACCGAAATTTTTTGTATCGCTATTTAAAATCAGGGAAATCCACCTAACCAGCTACTAAGTAAGAACGCAGATGTTAAATAGTAGCCACACATATTTCAAAGAGGAATTAATTGCAACCATACTAATTCACGTTTTATCGCCATAGACTTGGAAAGTATTGGAAAGGGTAAGACTTATTTTATTCATGGTATAAATATTGTAAAAATGAAAAAAATTAAAAATTAAACTTATAATTTAAAAACAATAAAGCGACAAGATAGAATTTGTTACTACCTAGCTACGACGTATTTTCGTAACGTGTAGCAATCGTAGACACGCGGCTAGATTTATTAGAATTCGCTACGATTATTGTATGTAGCGATTAAGTTGTGCTTGGACATATTTAAAGTTTAATTGATACATTAATTTCATTACTTTCTGTTAACACTTAGAATATATAATTTTTCACCGCATTCACCATAAATCTACGCAAGTATTGCACTTACACAAGACTTCAGGACTAATAATCTCTCTGAATTGTTATTTCAGATATATGATATTCGAGGTTGATAAGAGATTATAGGCTCGTTTGGTATATCTGTACTATTCAAAATGGTGTATGATAAAGATGGCAATAGTTATATTTCAAATAAAATTCACTATTTCATCTTATAAAATATAATGTCTTTGTATCATCTTCAACAATTTTCCTGAAAAATATGTTATGCATGAGGAAGATGTTGACGAAATTCATAACATTAAACTACATTCTGACAAGATAATGATACTCGCGGTTAAATACTTTTCGCAATTGTAGTTGTCGAGTAATTCAAAAATTTCAATGTTCCGTTAAACTTTAGGCACAGGAAATTAAAAGATTCCGTTATTCCTTCTCACTTATACATTTTGCATTCTTTGTCTTAATTAATGTTTTTTGGTTCTGGTATCCTTTCCGATTCTCTTAACATATTGAACTTAAAAAACCTTTTTAAAAACACTACAAGGTTAAAATCAATTGTAAATGGTACTTTAATGAGATTCGTAACTATTTATGTCAAATTATAATAAAACTATATTTACTTCTTTCTCCTATACGCGTAAGATAAACCAGCATATAAGTGTTATGTTTGCAATGAAATATGAATTACGTATGTTTTCTACGTTTCAAAGTTAGTAGATCAACGACTAAATCATAATATATAAATATTAAACAGATATCCGGCTCTATAATTTCTTATAGCGCGTAGTTTTCAGTAAACCGACGACTTGGGCAGGTGCTATTCGGGCGCACACTTCTTTCATTAAAATTAATACCAATGTCGCGTGTGCACATTCTGTCTCGATAACGCCTCGCCGTAATTAAGGTACGGTTTAAAACCGGCAAACCCGTCCGGCAGACGCGTCGCGCGCCCGCCACGCGCCTCCTCAACCACCAAACGTTTAACGAGAATTTCGCTTCCAACCTCGTTTCTCGCATATCATATCAGATTATATGACACAAAATATCGAGTTTGTTTATTGGCAATCAGCGTTCGACGTTTATTTATGCCGGCTGCTTGGTAAACTCGGTTGCGTTTTCAAACGGGGTTCCGTATTAATAAATTCGTTAAAATTTACATAATAGTCCCTTATATAAATAGGTAACAATACTAATTATCTACTTAAGAGTCTAATCTCGAGTCTAACGAGGTGTTGTAAAGCTATAAAAGCATTGTGTGGTACCTGATTAGTCACAGCCGAAATGGAACTAGGGCCATTTAATGACCTTCTCAGTATCTAAGCAACATGTAGCTGATATATAACATACTAAATGATACAAGTAAACAGCTAATTAGTTTTATATGGCATTCAGATGTTTTTGTTTTTGTTTCGACATGAGGATAAAAAGGAGTATAGACGAATATAGCCTTATAAGTAGAGGTTTAATTTGAATTCATCAGTCGAATCCTGTTTCAAGGATCTCTGTCTCGGTCACAATAAAAAGGTACTTCGCCCAGTACCATTTAATGCAGGTTCGAATTAAAGGAAATATCAACAGCCAATCTTAGTGGTTTATCGCTGATGTGATTACACAAATAAAAGCAGTTTCCAAATTTGATTATCGGCCAGTCTCAACATGGACACACTGATAAATTATCTCTGTCTGCAAGTCTTAATTGCCTGACAGATATTTTTGATTACATGCAGTACACGAATTTATCATCAAATAATAATAAGGGGGTACGCGACATATTTAAACTGTGAAACGACCTACAAATATGTGTCTCCGCGAGTTACAACTCGCAGAGGGTTCAGGCTCGAAACCATATCAGAAGAAATTATCGAATTTTATTTCATCTTTCCATTCCCGCAGTGCCTCCTCCAGTGCCTAATTATTAATGTAGCTTTCACAGAGGTTAGATAGAGCTTTGATGGATCCTTATTTATAACATTAGTAGTTATGATATAGGCGACATTTTCTCTAATATTCTCAAATTGCTTAAATATGTGACGAAATCCTAAAAAAAAATTTTTTTTAACCCAAATAATCCCGAGAACTAAACACGTGAGCAGCACACTAAGTAATCACTTCAAAATTCAAATAAATGAAACGTAAAGGATACACTTCCCGTTTTTTCAAACAATCGACCCTCTATGTGTAGCCGATTGTCGATCAGTCAGCACGTCCGCGATTTCAATGCTAAATCGAATCACAGTGTATCTTGGTCACGATCAGTCGTCGCGTCGGTCGGACGCGTCCCGTCCACGTCACATTGTCCGACAACTTCAGTCGTAGGTGTTCCACTAAGATCCGATAACCCTCCCTCGCTGTTTTACAAACGTCCGTGACAACACATTTGCATTTCGGGTGTTACGTGAGACGTGGGAAATCTCGCTGGTGCTTCAATGTGTAAATGCATTATTTATACAGATACCGTGATATCATAAAGTTCAGTCAAGATAAGGTAAATTTATTGAAAGACATTATGCATAATTAGGACTGTTAATAGTTGTGATAACTCTATGCACATGGACTTCAAATGAAATTATACTGTTGAGATTCATTATGAAACACCAGAACAATTCGTATCGAAGGTTTTATTTAACAAAATTAAATATAAATTTAATGAATTATGTGTGTAATTCATTTAATTAAGATTTTTACAAGTGGTATTTTTGATGATTATAAAAACATTGTCTTTTCAAAAGATTCAAAAGATGTATTAAACTTATATACAAAATAAATTTAGCCGATAAAACTGTATTATAAAATATATACACTAAGACGACCAAGAATCAAAGTCCCTACACGGACATCTGGATACATAAAACCGCAATTCATTCTTGTCTACAATACCAAGTGTACAGTCCCAAGTAGTGGCTGTTAGACGAAGCTAGGATTAATTGTTATCGACCACGCTTGAGGTGAAATGAAAAACATAAAATATTCTCTTTATTAATGCTTAATATCACCCTTTGACGTTCCGATGAATAGGAGTCACTCAACAAATCGTTAATCAAACGTTATTGGATACGAATCAGGTAGTTCCATTGTGTGATCGATGCCGGCAAGCTTTTACTCGATGATTTATAGACTGAAGTAATTCTTAAATACGGAATTAATGTGAATTATCTTCGGTAACAGTAACGGGTAGTCGATCGGGCTACCGATGATTAAATATTCTCACGCTGAAGATTTTACTGGAGACGCTTATTTATACTCAGATTTCTACAATATTTCTTTAACTTCATAAAGCAATACTACATATCCTCAATCCTCTGTTTTGCACAAAGATTTAAAAGAAAATGGAATAGATCAATCAAAATGCAAGCACGACACTTCTTGAAAACATATAAGTCATCATATGAATTGTGATTTAAATTAATAGTCGAATTGAAGATTCTAAATTACTCATTTAATTTCTAGATTTTAATAATAAATTAAATATAAGCGTACATTGGTACACACACATTAACTAAAAAACACAAGATCGTAGACACTACATTTTAAACAATTTAATATTCTTACTTTACCGTGTCTGTATATATTTGAACTATGTAACTTTGTCCGAAAATATCCAAATTTATATAACAAAAAAATTCAAAGTACAAACCGTGAAATAAGACACAAAAATGATTTGATTAT
>DWOO01000071.1:0-11007 GCA_018251055.1 Ectomis asine | reverse complement strand
AATCCTTACTGCGTTACGCCTTACAGCAAACCCATGAGACTCTACACCAATTTTCGTACCAATCTTCGTAAGCACTGATATCGTTTTGTTTTTTATTCTTCCAATAATTGCACCCTTGACAAAAACTTGACTTCACGATCGTATCAATTACTTTTTTACTAAATTTACCAAAATAATTCGAATTTAAATTATGTACACATATATACTATAATACAACTACAATAAAAGGGTACAATACAAAAGTATGAATGTATAGGTATTTGCAACCGAAGAGGACCGCAGGTAGACAGATTATCCCTAACGCCTTTTGTTCGATTCGTTCCAGCCGAGCCAGTATTTAACTAATTAAGACGTGTCACTAAAATAGCTATATCTCCGGAAATAATCAAAATTTTGACCTGTCCTTTTAAGGACACATTCTTGAAAGGTTAATCTTTGAAAATATCAAAAAAAAAAAAAACGATTTTTTCAAATTTCTACACTAGAATACCCCCTTAAATTATAAGTAAGGCGCAGTATGTCCACTAAGTATGTAAAATGTTTTCCTTGTAGTAATTTGATTTATTGTCATAAAAGTATTTCTAATATTCATTATAACCATAGTAAATCGTGCAAATCTTTGAACGGTCAATAATTATATATTATACATATATGACATTTCGTTCAAAGTGCTCACTGAAAACGCAATTCATAGTTATTGCATTAACAGTAAAAGTTAATACAGTACAATTAAGTTCAAACACAATTACATCCATATATGTTAACACATTTACAATCAATTTAATTACCGACTACATCAGCGAACAATAATCCTTAATATTAACGTTTAAGCATAATGCAAAACATAAAGCTATTTTCATTAATCATTCGATCGGTACAAGGCAAACTCGTTATTTGTAAATTCATATTTAAATTAGATATACATTGTTAAGTATAAATAAATACAAGTTGTGATCGCTTCCATTATACGTGGATAGAAGAGAACCAGGCGATGCCGGTTAATGCGTATAGACAGGGAAAAGAAGTCAATTAATATATAACAGGTTATATTTATCAGTATTTTGTATATGGCGCCTCTTGTGCATAGTTTGTAAGTGCATTAAAGTAAGTTAAATCCTCGTATTTTTTTTTGGAATTTCGAGCAAACGAGCTCGCGATTGACCTCATGGTATGTGGTCATGATAGTGACCATTGTGACATTAGGAGGTATCCTACAGCCATATATATGGTCGGTCAATTCCATATAGTTTCGGAACCTACGTACAGGTAAAGTACCTTCTGTAAGTGTCTTAGCTCACCGTTCACTAGAATTCAAATTCAGAAGTCCTTTATCTTTTATCAAATGACGGCGAAAGTCAAAGTAGTGCTCAAGTCAACTTGGCATACATGTTGTTACTATTAATCAGAACGATAGAATTACCACGGGAGTGGAACCACAGGCAAAATGTAGTTAACTTGGTAGTTCTTAATAAAAGCAAAAAATTCTAATTGTGGCCTTAATTTGTTCAAACCCGAGCACGTTGTATTATGCATTAATTTAATTCATCGCGTTTTTGTTGCTGCGGCCTTGATGTCGAGTTCGTTTACTTAATTATTTTAATTCCTTCATATGTAATTCACATCAGATTTCAAAAGAATTCACTTGAAGAAATTAAAAAATGTGTATAAGCGTAATGGTACGAGAATTAAAATACACAATCTTCAAATAAAATTGGTTCGCGTTTTACTTTTTTAACGAGTTACTTTTAACACCATAGTTTTGTTTTGGCGTAGTTTTGGCGATTTATAGTTATAAATATGTACATATTGCTTAGTGTTGTTTGTATAACAACAAATTATTTTTATTCGTCTACATCATCGACTAATTGGTTGGCTGTAGTTAGTGATATGAATAAAAAATGTTTAATTGTATACATCAAGTCAACTCTTAATATATTCATAAAGTTGATCAGTTTTAAGAACAGGAATTCTCATTAGCATTGCGTCGTGAGTTCAATAGCTGCATAGCTTAAGTCGTGTTGAAGTCGTGTGGTATTTTTCCACTTGCATAGCGTTCGCCTATTTTTATTCTGTATCAATGTAAACAGTGCCGTATCGTCCGCTGAATTAATGTCCCCAATTCAATTGAAGTGTTTCATTAGCACAAGTGGCCCCGATTGCTTCGTTGATCGCGCTCGACAATCATCGTGAAACTCAGCCGCCGAACACATGTAAGACTACGATGGATTGGCTATGTCTAGTTATCTATGACTACGTAAAATGTGATACGATTTTATAACGGCTATAAAATTTGGACGGCCTGTAGTTCAAACAACAAACAAAATTTAATATTAGGTATAAATTAGGTAGATTTGATGAAATTTAAAAATATTTTAAGTGCTATGTATAAACAATAGTTATTTACTTATTTCCTTAGTACGAAAACAATGCTTATGGGTATCGAGATATGGCATGGTGTTCGCAACAATAATCCTAACCTTTCTCACAGAAGACAATCGTGAGACATTTTATAAGTATTTTTAATGTGTTGTTTAAATCCCATCGCTAGCACTGGTGGGCACTGTTCCTTACCAAAAGTAAGAAGGATTTTACATAGCTCTTAAAGCTGGCTAAGTGCGAAACGATGACGATACTTGTATCTTATATTATCTCGATTTCCTTGCGATATTTTTGTTGTTCGAAAAATATGTGGCGCTTGAGATTTGAACCTATACGTGTGTCACGTCTCACGTAATCTTAAGTTATTACTACTAAAATAGTAATTTCTAATGGTGATTAAATATTGTACTATAATGTCGGTGATCCGTTAGAGACGTTCTCTTGGCGGTTTAATTAGAGTTCAGTCAGTTGCGTTAGAGCGACGTCGGCGACCGGCGCGGGTCGTGACACCGTCTCATTGTGGCGTAATATCTGTATTGTTGCTGTTGTTTCCACGTGCACGTAACGCGACACATTCAATTGCTTAGCAGCTATAGGGTTGAGATACTTTGTCTTATCGTAGAAGCCTTTGATCGAAGTTAAAATGAAATTATACAATCTAAAGAAATCTTACATTGACAAATAATCGTTAACGGCTAATTTATCAACATATTGGACCTGTCGCCATTTTTAATGTCTTTGAACACAAACTGGGAACATTTAGTTTGTTTTCAGAACTATAGATCAACGAATTTAACTAATTTATTGGGCTATAAATATCTTTTATCTATGTGGCAACCCTAAATACTATTGCTTCTAACGACCAATGAGAAATTAATATTATTCACACAATACCCACGATACTCATACTTTTTGTCCATTTCCTCTATTAGGTTTTTATCTGTACTACAAATCGCGTTCCCGCTTAATTTATACCTTACTATGTACAAGAAACGTAAAACATAATGTTATAACATCGTGTTCATATTCGTCGTAATAAAGTAATGACTGATACTGAACGTGGTTGTTTCATAACTGATTTATTGGACGGGTACCTGCTTGTACTAGAGCATAACATTAATAATGGGCATGCTTAGTCGTTTCTAATAAAACTGTCATAAATTGTCCGTTGAACGATAACAATAGTGTTCTCGCAACAATTGTAGCGTTTTAAGCAAGGTTTTATATTAATACGAATAAGTTGCATTTAACCAGCTATGCATTTGTTTACAGCTGGTCGTTTCAACGTTCTCACTGAGTTTTCCGGGTAGCTAGGCGAATACGGTTTTACTTTCTTGTAGGAAGTGCTATCGCTTTCAACGGAGACCGGTTGGGAGAACAGCTCGCGGCTTATTAATTTTATTAAGGCGCAAGTTAAAAGCAAACTGCTCTACCGTGGTTGGCGTAATAGACTATTCGCTTTTAATAGACATTTTAACTTTGTAGTTAACAATAGTAACTGTGGATTGTAACTTTTGATATTTTAACTGACTGCGAAGCTTTATGTAAATATATTTTACATGATATTACTCTTTAAACTAAAAATATTTTTTTTTCTTGTTACAGGTGAGCCCAGAATACCTGGTTGATGGTGGAGTAACGACATCCGTAAGTTGAACTGTCATCCTTATCAATTTTATATAATTGATATGCAAAGGGACATAGTAGACTTTATTACATTAGTTGTAAGGTTGTAAGATTTTTAGTAATATGTACCTATTAAATAGTTAATTTAATCTGGTGGCGCAGATGTCATCTACCTCGTGTTAAAAGTTAGAACTGACTTCAACTGACGATTGTCCGTAGTTAAATTGACAAGAAATTCAAAATTTAAACATTCTAAGATATTCCTCTTTTAAAAATGCATTTGTTTATGTTTGGTGGCCATTACTTTTGGCACGAATTAACATAATGCGTTTCAAACAGCAAAATAATATTAATGACGTTTATGGATTCAAGTTTAACGAGGCAGACAAGAACGCATTAAAGGATGTTCGCAAAGTAGTTATACTTGAATATATTGAAAATAGCAATGTTTATAACCTTTATCAAAACATTTGGCAAGCTCATATCTTCACTTGTAGTCTATTTAATTTCGAATAAAATTGTGACTAAATATCAGGATACTATACAAATGATCCAATCTGGGTGGAGTAATAAAAGACAAATAAAATCGGTACGTACAAGCTTACACAGACTTAATGAAATCGTTTTAAAAAAGCTATGACACAATGATATTGACCTTGCAATGTCGATGCACCAACAAGTCAAACATACTCTTTGCTAGTCGGACAGTGTCGTCCTTGTTCAAATTGAGTCGCCTATAGCAAGTACGTGGTGTGAGTCAGTTGCTCTTATCTGTACGAGACCTGAGCACACATATAAATAAATTAAGTCAAAGAGTGTTTGTTACTTATAAATAAAAACATTTGACTTCGTATTAGACTTGCTGTTAAGGTTATTGTAGAAGGTTGCTGTTTACAATATTTTAATCTCTTAAGAACCACGTTTACTTGTGGGAATACAACAATGGGTTTCTACGACGCAAAAAACTTTTCAAGTTGATGTTGAGTTGAAGTTAAAGATATTTTGTCAAACAATGTACAAATGTGATCTCAGATTTGATCTCGACTCATATAGTCGAAAGGTGTATGTAGTATAAGGTCCTAAAAAACATTCCAGAATAAAGCTTGTCTATAATTTAATTAAAACAGACTTCTTATTTGTGTCTCTTTTAAAAAATAAATAACATGATCACGAAGCCGTTGGGTAAGACCAGTAATAATAATGTAGTCGGATGCTCTCTCACGCAAAACATACCGAAAGATACTCGTATCAGCAATCTCAACTTACAGAAGCAAAGGCTTCGCCGCGTATTCAAAACCCGTTCTGCATTATTTACCTACAAGCAAGTTAACAAAAACAAATTAACAATTCCTGTAATTGCTACTAAGAACAATACACCATTAGTGAAATATTTACATTCTGACAACACTGTTTTAGCGTCTCTACTTACTCAAATAGTCTCGTGATAACGAATCTACTTTTATGTTATTTAAATTGTTTTGAAACTTTGTCTATCGAAGTTTAAGTTACATACACAATAGGGCTAAGTAAACATTAGTCATAGACTATGAGTTCTTTTTATAATTTTTATGAGTCACATCATACAATTCACAGAGAAAGTGTAGTCGGTAGCGTGACGCAACAATAAAAATTACGTGGACAATGGAATTGCAGCTACCATGGATCAGATTGACGTAAGGCCCTCCAGTATATGTTTCTAACGATGGCCGCTAATGACTTGATGTCACGGCGCCCGTAACTCTTTAACAGATTACTATGGAAACGAGGCGTCGTCATCATGCGTACATGACTATACATCGCATTTAATTAATGAGAATAGCGTATAAGCAGCTTTGGACGTCCATTTTAATAGTCTCAGCGACCTTTAAGCTTAATGTGAATATAACATTTTATGTGTTGAAAAGAAATGAGGCGTTTGGAGCTATTTCATGTCATTAATAATAAAATAGAACCTCCGTAAATCCTGTCTTACCATCGCTTTAAAGCTGAAAACACGCAAGTAACAAATTCGGTATCATCAATAACATTTAAGTATCAAGTAAATAATCGCGTGGTCTTACAGACATGTTTATTTTTAAATTACAAACCGACCGACATATAAATTTATTAATGAAAACGTACACTGGAAGCGGAGTCATTGTTGACCGCCGCGCCGGCTCGTGAGCAACAGTGTTTACTTGTTCAGTTCTGCAAATCAGCGGCGTGCAGCGTGTTGTTGCATCTATAAATAAGGAGGTGCTAAAAGCGGCTCGACCGGGGGACGTGCTTCCTCTGCTTTGAGCGGCCGAGGGGTAAACACGGTCGAGTTGAACGAAGCCCTTTGTTGACACTCGCTTTACGGCTCCACAGTCAGCCTGGGCTCGGCTGCCCCACCTCGCCGCCAGCTTTATGGCGTGCGCGCAATAAATAACGAACAAGTGACAGAGCGGCAGTGTTATTTACTGTCATCTCAATTTTTTATCTCTACTTCTAAGTAATTCCAAAAATTTGTAAGCTATATCGTGGCAAAGTTCGGATGCCAACTTTTACCTTACAGTTTGATTAATTTGAATGTATTTAAGGGTATTTATTCCACGTCTTATGTCCAATATTTCTCTATTTTCTCGTATCAGAAATCACCTTAAATATTTTATTCCTATAAAACCCCATTGCTTATCGGTAATGTAATTGATCGAGAAGCCTACTAAGTTTGCCATTGTTTTTTTTAGTAATTAGTAGTAAATATTATCAATCTGTGCGACTTTCTGTAATGATAATCTATATAAAGCGAGGGTTCAAGTAATTAATGTAATGGAATTCATTTAAACGCCGAACAACGAACGATGTCCACATTATAATTCTCGAAATAAGTGTACGTGATTTCCTGTTTGCTCTGAGATTCTAAATACAATACGTTTCTATTGTTTCATATAAATAATAACCAGAAACAATCGTTAGGTATGTATTCAAATAAAGATGAGCGAGCGACATGTGATGGCATTTTTACCATAGCCGGTCGTTCTAGTATTGCAATCACGCCGGGCGGCCATCTGCATGCGCGATGTACGCCACGCGTCCGGTCTTACTCATCTGACGTTCGCTATGTATAATATTCCTCAGTAACATTGTGGGTAACCTCTAGATAACGTAGTCAAGTGCTCCCAACGTTAACTACATTCCACTTTACAAGAACGATTTTTGTAGTGTTGACTTAAACAACGAATTTACAATCGGCGGCTAATCAAATGTTGATATGAAAAAAGCGTGTTAAAAATGAATGAATAGGTTTAAATTCGTAGGTTGTGGAAGTTAAATCTTTTAATAAAGGAAACGGCTTAAAATATACAACGAATAAAATGCTGATCATCTTATCTTTTAGCTGGTTTCACTGAAACCCAACCATAGGATATAAGTACTACGAAATTATGTTAATCGGATTGTTGAGAACAATGATAACTTAGTGATATCTGTTCGGATTCACAGCAAGTTCTCGGCTTCACACATTACCTATATCTTCAAATTGTACTCTCTTTTTAGACATTTAACAAAAAACAAGTTTATTAATTTACTGATTGAAAGTAAATAAATGCCGGAAAAACCGGCAATTTATGTGTAATGTTCACAAAGACAAATCCCCGCTCTCCTTGCCAACGTAGTAAACTGTCCGTCTCGTTCAGACAGAACATTGCTATCCAGCAATTAAACAGTAGTCTAGATAATAAATTCACTTGCTGTGTTATTTTGTCACTTGATCCATTTCTGTCGATCATAATACTGTGTGCTACTGTAGTCACTTGTGTCGTAGCGAATAGTTACAACATTCTTCTTTATTTAATCTTTATTATTTTTATCGAACAGTAGCTACACTTGTAACCTTTAACCTTTATACCCGTGTCTTTTATTGAGAGTCACGAGTTATTTTATAGCTATTTTGAGCTACGTAGATACCTAATGTTACAGATAACTTGACGCCTATAAAATACCAGTTTCAATTCAACTCGACATTACAAACCTGTCCTTAATATTTTAAGACGTCTCGTTGGCTATAAACGTCTATTAATCGCTCCCCAGCGCACGTAATTAACAAATGTTCATTCCAATTATGTTTCTATTTATCTTTGTGGGAGGGCAGTGCTTCGTTACAATTAAAGTCACTGTTTCTTTAATTTCTGACTCTAATTGTTACTGTGCTCTATTGAATTTATCTGTGTTCTGTTTAAAGATATTTAACGTAATTATGTCCTATAAAATTGACAGTATTTTAACTTCTTTATTATGTTGTTATATTACAAACTCATGCTCGCCTTACGTTGGCAAATTTGTCACTAAATTAGGAAGTACACTTAGGTATTTGTAATTTTCATATATGAGACATATTAGTAAATGACACGCAAACTCTTTTAGCTACGATGGAATTAGCCATTTTCACATAACTTAGGCGTTTTTAGCTTATTATAGCTTTGTTTGAGTTGTTGGATCCTGCAGCCAAGTTAAAAATTACTTATAGAGTGCATTGTCACGTCTGGATTATAACTAAAATACATCTATGATTTATGTCAACTTTACTTGACAATTGCAGGAAAAAGAAAAATAACCTCAATATTTTGTTTGTCGCTTTATTACGATGTATCATACAAAATGTTATTGTTATTTCAATTAATAACAGTATAAAGTTAACGTCGTAATTTTGTATATATCTAGAACAATTGTGTGCAGTTGTAGTATGCGTCATTTGAACAATAACTGTACTAGCAGACATCGGTTAGTGCGCACTGTCACCGGCTGAATCATAATGTTGTAATAACTATTGTTTAGGATGTTAACTGCCCACGTACACTATAATTTTTACTTAACCAAAACGTTCAAGAGGTTTTACCTATAGCGGGTAAGTAAACGACAATTGTGGCGCAAAACATTCAAAATACTACATTAGCTAACAATTATATCACCGTCATGTGTTTAGTTTTCTAATTACGTATATGCCACTTGTTTCAATACTATGTACCGATGTTATAGAATGACAACCAATTAATAAAAATAAAGAACCCGATATTACTTGTTTACCCAGACCATCTGCTTTCCTTATATGCAAATCAATCTAAACAATGATTTAATACATGGCGAAGGGGCGAGCGAAATACTTAAAGGTTGACGGCTATATTGCCATTATTGGGAGGTTGTTGGTGAGACGTCGCAGAGGGGACCGCAGCATCTCGTCGTTGGTTATTTTCGCGCAATCATTCAATAAACATGATGGGACCAATCGACAAGACCCTCGGCTTGCTCCTCAGAGAAATGGATCAATTTTGATTGCCGACAACTCGCGTTTATTTAGTTCATATCGTTGCTACCTCCTTTACAGTGTAAGATAACGAAATGTTATGTGAGATATTACTTATTACTAATGTGTTAACCGATAACCCTGTTTAGTAGTCGTTTCAAAAGTTCATCATATTGTAGTCTCATTATTTAATGTTTCTTGGAGCTTCCCCCTGAGATAAAGTAAGCCGTTTAACGTTCAAATAAAGATCTCTTCTTCATACCTTCCAAGCAATACTTCTGCTATTTTACTGCTTCCTCTGATAGTCTTGTAAATAGTAAATAGTTAAAACACATGAGTCAAGTTGATCTTAAACAATAAATTCGTGTAATAGAGCGAATAATGTGGTCCTAGCCGTATAGCACGCATTATTATGGCAACGCTTCATGTTCATTCCATAGAGCTGTTCAGAAGGTCATTTACTCGTTAAAAGGACACTAGTTTCTACAAGACTTTAAAAGTAACTTTATATTTATAGGCTGAATTTCAGTTTGATTTATTATTAATTTATTATAATTGTAAGTCTACAGTGGTAGACGGGCTCTCGACCTCATAGAAGACACATTAGCCGTGGACTTTTGATGAGAACCTCTTGTTTGTTGCAACAAAGTTGTAATTGCAACACTCGGGCCTTGCAATAGCATTTTTTGCAGTAGTTGTGTATTTTTTCTACTATCCTACAGATTTTACGACATAGTAAATATTCATAGGTAATAATTTCATTTAGATAGCCTATGCGTATCACTACAAACTACTCAAAAAAGCGAGTCTACGATTTATGGTTCCCTATTTTCTTTAATCTCTTTTTGTCCAGGCTTGTCCATTTTCTTTCTTGTCTAAATATGATATTTTCAAGCGGCATATATGGTTTCCAAGACGTTTTAAACGATTAAATGTTCATTTAAATATAGAACGCATTTGATTAGAAGCAATTAACGTTCAATTAAGCTACGAGTATCCTCTTGTTTGTGTTACGTCGCTGTATCAATTGTCGCGAGACAGTCTTCGTAATGGCTCGAGTTCATTCTCGTCGGATCGTGTTACAGGAAATCATGTATAAAAGAGGCTACAGGCCCTAATAAAACAACGGTCATGTTAAATTATGATTTAAAACGATTAGTCGAAAGACTGCCATGTGACCATAAAGCTTACGAACGGGACCTTTGTTACGTACGAACAATTATTTGAATTGTTAAATTCGTTCTCTTTACCGTTTTAAATCTGCTGAAACCAGTAACCTGGATTCGTAATTCTTTGTTAACGTGGTGCCGTTGGCCTCGTATGTTATGAAAAAAAAAACAATTTTAGCAGGACCTCGCACACACTCAACTGACAACAATCGGTAAGGTGTAAATTTTTCTGATTGCATGCGTAAACATACCTACCATGCGGTGCTATGGGAGTACAGAAAGGTCGATGAACTGCAATTGTAGTTTACTTTTATTGTTATTTCATAATTAATCTTTATAACAAATGTGGTCTATGTAAAACATTGGCAATACGTTTTCTCAAGACGTATAAATGACTCCCATGTATTGTAAGGTTTATTTGGCATTTATTGAAAACAGATGCTTGAAACTGGAAATAAACGTTTTAACGAATACGCAAAAACTTTAAATAAATTTTGTTAATGTACATCTGAACTAAAATAGGTATACAAGTAAGAGAAATTGGAGTGTCTGTTTGTAATATTGAAATAGCCG
>DWOO01000070.1:0-11011 GCA_018251055.1 Ectomis asine | reverse complement strand
AAAACACTTCTTTCCTTAAAACAATTTCTTTTTTTAATATATTTTAACAAATTCTTTGTTAATCAACCTTTTTAAAAACATGGTTTAAATTTCGAACGACGTATTCCCCAGGAGCGACACCGGAGTGTCGGTGGTACGTCCCGGCGATCGAGGTCGGGGTCGCGTGGTGAGCGCCATGCGCCGCGCCGCCGCCACCGCCGTCGCCGCGACGGATCCGGCTCCCGCGCCGGCACCCCGCTGCGGGACGAGCCCGACGCGCCGCCCAGCGAGCCGCGCCGCCCGCCACGCGACCGTCCCCCGTTGCCCATGAGCCTGCCGCTACCCAAGTTCGCCGTGCAGCTGCTGCGTGCAGCTCCGCCCGTGCCGCGCCAGCCGCCGCCGCCCGCGCCCGCGCCCGACTCTCCGCCGCGCCCGCCTTCCGCCTCCTCGTCCAGCGGAGGTTCTGCGCCGCATTCGCCCTCGCTCGAGGAACGCATCCGCTCGTTAGACGAAAAGTACGAGAAGTGGAGCGGCTCGTCGCGCACGCCCGCCGATGCGCCGGATCGAGCGCGCCTTCGTCACAGGCTACTCGAGGTCGACATCAATGAGGTGAAGCCGTCGGAGGTGGTTCGGTCGTTGCTCGCGAAACGCTCCGTGTTCGACGAGGACTCTGAGCGACTAGAAGGAGCCGCACGCGCACCTAGTCCCACCGGAAGCCCGCGGGCGCGCGGTACCGCGCCGTTACCTCGCGCACTGAGGTATCCTTTTCCGTCTCATGCCCCGCCCGAGCCCGACGCCGAGCCCGAGCGTCCCGAACGACCTGAGCGACTTGAGCGTGCCGAACGCCCGGAACGCGTCGAGCGGTCCGATCGGCCCGTTGACCCGCGCTTAGCTCGCACCGATCGACCTGAGCGACCCGCGCAACCCGAAAGGCTGATCAAGGTGAACGAAGCCGATTACAGGATGGAACCTCGATGCCGCCCTAGAACACCGTCAACGGATAAACTCCCTACGGAAGTCTGCGACCCAAAAACGATTCAACCCAATGAGAGAGATCGAACGGACATGGATAAAGAGTCCACTAGAAAGGATATTGGAAGATGGCGACGAGAATCGTGCACTGCTAAAGATGAGGAAAAGAGTTTTAATTGTATAGATGCTGGAGAGATTTTAGAAGCTCTACGAAACACTCTAAAGAGTGATGCTATGATCTGTCTGGGCTCCCAAGATAGGCCTCAAGACAGAGAAGGCTTAAAGATAGGTGATAAATTACCCGCGGCAGAGGTGTCAAATAAAACCAGTACTGATATACTTGCCATCTGTACACCTTCTGAGCCGGATGCCTCTAAATTAGATACAGAAATTACTTCTCGAGACAAAATCAGAACGTCTTGGATCCAGAGTAGTAATAATCAAGAGAAAAGTGTTCCACCAGAAAATACTAATGAAAGTGGCCAACTACAAGGTGATACAAGTTCCAAACGTGAGTTATTTTCTAAAAATGGTCCTAAGACTAAAATTCTTCTCGATAGTAAATCAGATGATTCTAAAAGTCATACTAAGAATGATATTGATAAAGCTAAGGATAATTCTATTCAAAACCATATCAATGAAGAGATTCTTTCTATACATCTCAATGCAATAAACAGTATTGATCTCATTAGTAAATCTTCAGACTCCAATCATGATACTAAACATAACGAAAAGAATGATAAAGATAGGCAGAATCATATAGAACCATTTCATAAAGATAAATTTGAAAAGGAAAACATTGAATTTGATAAGTCTCAGGATAAATTAAAACTGATCAATAATGTTTATTTTCATATTGATAAAAAAGTTCCCGACAACGAAAAAAAACTTGATGATGCTTTAAAACATTGTGACAAGGTAAGACAAAACAAAGAGAGAATAGAAAAGGATAAGCATGATAGCGAAAAAGATAAGTCGAAAGTTTCTAAAATTAACAAAACTGAAAAAAACGAGAAGGACAAGAAGTCAAAAGATGAAGTTAACTGTCAAAAACCACACATAGAAAAACCGAACAAAAAATTAGATAAAGACCAAGAAAAAGCGGATGATAAACATCGAGAACCTGATAAATTGAAACACGTTGAGGAAAAATCAATCCGTCATGAAAATCATAGAAAAGATAGACATGAAAAAGATAGATCCAAACATAACGCTGATACAGAGTCATTGAGTAAGATTAAAAAAGACGAAAAACACAAATATGAGCGTCCCAAGAAAGAAAATAGTGAATTAAAACGCGATAGTAAAAAGGAATCTGATTCGATAAAAAGCCGAAAATCTTCTAAAGATGAATCTTCCAGAGACCTCTGTCGCAAAGATTCAACAGATTCTTCAGCATCAAGAACTTCTCATGATTCATCCAAATTACGAGACTCTGATAGTAATGACACAAGAGATGAGACAAGATCTAAAATTAAATTATGTAATGAAAATTTTAACAAGCATGACCTTGAAAAAGATACTTCTATTAAAACTGCAGACCTATCAAAATCGGAATCAAAACCGAAGAACAAAGTAGACATGAAAGAAGAAAAAGATTCAGACCAAAATTTTAAAACGAAGGGCGAATGTAATCTTGAAGGTACTTCAGGTCAGCACAAACATAAAACGGAAAATGAGAAACAAAGACACTATTCTTTTGATTCATCGGGATTGGATTCTAAACGAAAAGAACGTTTGAATTCATGTTCTAGTTTACCGTCTAATATTGGACATAAACGTAGAATGTCATCTCAAGATAGTCTCGATTGCTTAAATGACGAAAATAAAAAAAGTAGAAATGACATCAAGTATCCTGAACGAAGGGACTCAAAAGATTCTCGCAGTACTGAGAGACATAAAACTACTAAATTTAATAAAGGTCATTTTGCTAAAATAATAGAAAGTAAAACTAAAGATAATAAAAAGGATCAAGTGAAACCTCCCGACGATACATTTTTCCAAATTAAAGATCTTGATAATAAGGAAATTACCGATAAAACCAATAAAAATTCAAAGAAAAGTCCAAAAGAAGATAATGCTGACAAAATTACATCAAATCCAGGAATTCAAAGTGATGTATTACAAAATGATTTAGATTTTCTTGCCACATTAGAGTTAAGATCCAGTGAAGAAGATGAAAGACAAAAAGCAATGAGAAAAGAAATGAAAGAAAAGAAACGTATACAACAGCTACAGCAAATTCAAGAACTTCAAATGCAACAGGATGCGCTGCAGCAAGCAGAAATTATGAACAAAATAAAAGAAGATAAAAAACATAAAACAGATGAGAAGAAAAAGGAGCTGGCCCGTGAAAAGCGGATGTCAACAGATAGAAAGAGCAAAGATGAGAAGATCGATCATAACAAGCGTAAGAATCGTAAGCCAGTCCAAAGTTCAGATACTTCGGATTCTGATGAGCCAAAGAAACATTCTATTTTTGACATTGTCGACGATGGACCGACGTATATTTCTATGTACGATAAGGTTAAAGCTCGTTCGTGTAAAAATATGCAAAAGCAAGAAGAAGAAAAGCGTCAAGAAAAAATAAAAGCTAAGTTCAGTCAACTGAAACAAAGTAGAGCAAAGCGTGAGGAGAAGAAGCGATCTAGTTGGGATGAAGACAGTGACTCAGACCATGAAAGGCGTAAATCCCACAAAACCTCCATGGACAGTTCCTCGGAAGATGACCATATTGTAATTAATAACAAGAAACGTGAGAAGTCACATATGCCCAACATTGATTATGATCGTCATAAAAGCAATGATTATTTTAGCGCCCCGAGTAACGAAGAAGACTCCCGTAATAAATTATCGCGTAAAAATTCTAGATCTAGGATAATGTCTGATACATCAGACGATGAAGTTTCGAAAAGAAATTCCAGTAAAAGCCCCGTGTTTGTCAATAGAATTAAAAGAGAAATTTTGTCAGATTCAGAATCAAATTTGTCTAAAGGTAAGGATAATGAAGGGCTTCCTAAGGAGACTTGTGATGATAAAATAAAAAGGACGTCTCTGTTAAATTTATTTGGAAAAAGTGATAGTGATGATTCTAAAGTGAAATTAAATTTAGAAACAGAAAGTGATTACAAAGGCTCTTTTCCATCAACGATATCCAACGAAATTTCTTCTGAAACTGAATCTGTGTCATCCAATAGAAATTCTAATGAGCGTAAAAAGCATAAAAAGAAACAGAAGAAGCATAAGTTTTCATTCTCTGATGAGGAGTCTAAAGTTGAAAATAGCCACGATACAATGGAAAGCGATAATAACCACAAATATTCAGATAAAAATAGAAGACATAACAACAAAAAAGAAAAGCGAAAAGACAAAACTCGGGACAGTGTTGATGCAGATGATGTTCGCGATGAAAAGAATAAACTTAAAAAAGAGAAAAGGTCACCAAATCATTCGTTTGACATAGGCTCGGAAATTTTGTCAAATAATGTAAAGAAAGATGGAAAAATGGAAGATATATTTGGCCCACTGTCTGATGAGTCAGATAAAGAACATAGTAGTTTGACAAATAGTAAGTTGGAATTTGTATCTCATAATTATGAACCAATACTTGGATCATCTCATGACAAAATACCTGAAGACCTCAAACACAAAGAAGACTTAAAACGACGGAAAGATAAAAAGCGAAAGGAAAAGCGATATTTTGTTAGAGAAGATGATAATAGTCTTGATGTCGACGCTGTCAGTAAAGCAATTGAAGCGCGCTTGTTCGCCGATACGTCAATCAGCGAAGATACTCGAATTAAGGTGGAGACTATTATTGATAATCTTACAAAAGCTAATCACAGTGATGAACACTTTACGGATAATATTAGGTGTGATGCTGCTAAAATTATCGATAAGCATACAGATAGACTCAAAAGGGAGAGCAGGGACAGGGAGAGAAAAAAGAAGAAAAAGAGGAGCAAAGATGACCGACAAAGTCGTAAAGAACACCATCATTTTTATCATAATGTTAAAGATGATATTTTGGACAAATTTGACTCTTTCGATTCGTGTAGAGATCTCGAAATCGTAACAAATACAATGCTGTTGGATATTCCACTTCCAAATGATGAACAAATAAAAGATCCCACTAATAAGTCTGACGACTCACTTTTGCAAACATGCAGTTTACCTCGACTAACCGAGAGCCCTTCGCTTCAGTTGAATATTAATGATTGTAATATTACTAAATGTGTAACTCCAGATGTAATGATAATAGATGATAAGCTTGGTAATGAGTATGAAGAAACAAAGTGTATCGAAGTCCGTGATATACCAATGCCACCACCAACTTTCGAAAATATTGTGGAAAACATATGTGATGTGCCACTTCCTAAGGACCCCCTACCAATTATAGACATTGATTCAACGAACACTGAATCAATACCAATACCCAGCATAGAAATAGATGTAAGCAGTGAAGATAGTAATGAAAATGCTGTTCGAAGTATATCAAATTTGGACGATGATTCTGAGAAGGTTTCGGATAAAGTTGATGCACCTACATGTAAAGTTGATAAAAAATTGGAAGAAAAACCCAGAGCCATTATTTCACAAGAGGAGACCGAAGATGCTGTTGCTGCACTTTTGGGAGAAAGTTTTGGAGGTAAGGCTGACGCATTTAGTAATTGTTACGAAGAAGTGGAAAATAATCCTTCCCATCAAATTGAAATAGAAAGCACTAATATAGAAAGTGAAAATATCCCCGAAGAAGATGCGGAAGAGATGAGACAAGCCGTACAAAATTTAAATGCAAGTGAAATGGAAATGAAACCCGACACACCAGTTTCAGATAGTGATCTTTTGTTAATTGATACTGACACCGAGGAACCTGAAGAAACACCTCAAGATGCTATAGATAGATTACCTATTAATATTATTGCTACAAATCAAGCTCTTAACAATAATTCGAAATCTACTGCACAGTCAAATACACCCAAAACTAGTGACGTATCAAGTATAATAATTTCCAAACCAAAGTCAACATTAGTTCATTCCCTAAACCCAGAAAATGAAACTAATATTAAATTAAATGAAAAAGAAATCAAAATTCCTCTTATTAAACGAGACTCCATTCATCATTTAACAGCGATCACAACGTCTTCTGGAACTCCTGTTATAACTTCGTGGACATTATCTAATTCTAAACTAGTGGAACCGCAAGTTATAAGTATACCATCAAATTCGACCGCAAACAGAGACTCAAACGAAAATAAACCAAAACATGTTACAACAAATATTGTTCAAATTAAAGCTCCTTCAAATCAAAATGTACAAATTAATAGCCCTCTACGTCCTGTGATTAATTCCACTCGTGTCAGTGCCCCGTATCAGGTGATCAATCAAATTATCCGTCCTCCGACATCCAATATACAACCTCCCACCATTAAAATACCCGAGCCTCATATACTATACCAGAAACCTCAAGGAATCGTCATATCGCCTAGAGTGGCGAACGATCCGAAATTACAGAGCCCGAAAGCTAGTACTCAAAACGAGGCCGTAACGTCTCCACGATTAGCAAACATGGGCGTACTGAATACGTCATCGCCAAATTTAAGCCACGTTGGGTTACCGTCGCCGACAACATTGCAGCAGCGGTCGCCTGGACAAGTGACGGTGGTGCGCATGCAGCAGCCGCCTCTCAGCCCGCTGCAGGGCGTCCCGCACGTCCCGCACGGCGCCAGGGCTATGATGTCTCCGAACAGACCCAACTCTGTTCTTGTTCAGACTCAAGGGGCTCCCGTACATTTTAACCGTTTACCCGTTACTCCCGTTCTGGCTCCTATTTCGAAACAGATCAGCAACAGTAATTTAATACAACAGAATAAATCGGTCGTAACTAATTCTGCAATGATCCAGCAACAGAAACTGCAAAATAAGATCGGAGAACCGAGGAAGAACGATCAGAGGATTGTCACAGAGAATATAAATGAAAATGCTAAAATAATTTTATCGCCTACTAGATTGCAGCCTACTACGAATGCTACAGTTTTGGCGCAAAATCGTCTTATTTCAATGCAGAATGCTGTACACGTTGACAAAGTTAATTCTACTTTACATTTACCGAATAAAGTTTTAATAAATAATAAAAGTCCTATAAGCGATAAAAAGGAAATTGCGATCCAAAAATCTGAAAATCATGTTCCTTTTGGGTCCCCACCTATAATTCATGTAACGGGAATCAATCATTCGGTTGCACCGATTATTCAAAATTATACAAAGCCAATTGTATGTAGCTTACAGCAACCTAATACTGTGAATAGAGGGAATAATACTAATGTTATCCATGCGTTGAATTCGCAGCGGATATTGACGACTACTCCGATGACTAGTGTTATACAATTGGATGCTAGTAAAATGACTTCATCTGTTTTATCTATGGCAACTATCAGACAACCGACAGTAGTAACAAAGTCTGAATCATCGCACTGTGCCGCTATTACAACTTCAAGCCTATCAAAGGTTGTAATGACTCCTGTGTTATTGAAAACATCAACCAACACCAAAAATCCAATTACAGTAAATACAAAAGTTGATCAAGATAATTCAGATAATGTTACTTCTAGTCCGAGTAGTCCATCTTTGCAAGAAAATGAAGAGAAAAATAGTAAGAAGACTGAGAATGTAGATAAAGATCGAGAAATTATAAAATCTTCAGTAACATCAGAACAATTGACTAAATGCGAAACAGATTTTGAGGAATTACTAAAAGATAATACAAATGAAATTAAAGTTAATCCTGAAAAGAAACTAGAAATAAACGTTGGAAAATCTGTGACTGTATTGACTCAATATTCGGAAAGACGGAATAGTACAGATACTCGCGAAAAGGAGGTTATTAACAAGATAGAATGTAACAAAAATGAAGAAGTAAAACATACGGATGCGTCATTGAATAATGATAATAGTGACCACAATGAAACTACGATTAAAGTTGATGAAGTAAAGGTTGAATATGCAGAAGAGAAAGTTAATAGTCCAGTCTTAGAATATACGCTAAAAGATGGTGAAGCCCGTATTATAAGTGATGAAAAATGTATTATACCCTCGACAATCGAGTCTGCTGATAATAATAAAGATACAAACAATGGAGAGTCAATTGGTTTATCAGATGGAAGAAAGTCACCTAAAGTCGATAACAACGAAATTTTTGATTCATTATCATCATCCCTTGCACTGGAAAAAACTACAGGTGAAGACAAACATTTGGATGAAAATGATTTTTGGTCTGCAAAAGATGTTAATATAGAATCTGTTATAAAGAAAGTGGACTCCTTATGTAATGAAAGTTCAGATTTAAATGTAGAAAAAGAAGTAATAATAAGTAATGATACTGATGAATCAAATTTAACTGAACCAATAATTCAGAACGTTTCATTTGATGAGCCTGAAGTAAGTAAAAATTTGCCGCAGCCAGAAGCACAACCGGAACCTCAGCCTTTCCTAGAAAATATGATTTCTGAAGAACCAGTTATTCAGAAACCAACAGTTACAAATAAGCGAGGAGGACGTAGTTTTCGTGGAAAAAGATCCGAAAAAGTTCAAGAAAGAGTACAAACCCGTCAAATTTCAAAACCTGCTAGAGGAACATCTAAACGTGGTAGAGGAAGAGCTAAAGTGGACAAAAAAATAAAGAACTTAGTAAGCAGCAGTGTTAACAACATACCTGGAGATGTATATGATTTTCACGAAGACTCTGGCGATGAATCTGCATCCAATAAACCAGAAAATAGACCCCGACTTATTTTAACAATTAAGAGTCCTCTCTCTGGCCAATCTAATGCTACGCCCACTTCTACACTGAGCATTACACAAAAAGATACGAAAAATATTGAGAAACCAAGCAAGGACGATAAGATAGAAGTCTTTGCATCCCCGTCAACGAATACACGAAAATCTAGAAGACTTCAAGAAAAGGATGTCCAACGGAGTACAGTGGACGACGTCATAGATGATGTTATCAAAGGCTCGGCGACGCAGTCCAAAACTATCAAAGATCCTAAAAAGCGAGCCGTCAAGCAGGCGAGTGCTAAACCTACCGTCGAAAAAACTCCGGGTTTAGACACAAGAAAGTCACCGAGAGGTGCTAAAAGAACTCGAGATCGTAGTCTTTCGGATGCGTCTGTTGACAGCAATGAAGAAGCTCATAGGAGAGATGATGTTGCTAAAGAGGCGAAGGTTCCTAAACTTGCGGAACCGATCGTTATGGCTAGGCCGGAAGTCGAGCCGGCCGCGGCCCGTCTGCCTGCACCCGTTGCCGCATCACCCGCTCCGCCACCGACTCCGACCCCTGCTTCTGTTACAGTTTCAGCCCCGATACCAGTTTCGGTTGCGACTCCGATCGCGGCTTCGGTTCCGGTACCGGTTCCGCAATCTACGCCGACCCCTATTATGAAGCCACCGAAGAAGATGATATCAGAAATCAGTGCAAAATTAGCGGGCGCCTTTGAGAACGCGATCGCCGCGACCGCAGTGCCCGCCGTACCCGTGGCCCATCCGGAGCGGCTGGTAATTCCGCCGGAACGGCCGCTACCAGAGCCGGAGCGACTGACAGTACCGATACGCGAGCCGAAGAGCACGGAGCCGGTGTTGATGATGGTGGGCGGAGCAGGCGCTATGGCTGGTGACTGCGGTGCCACTGGTGAGCCGTTCGCGCGGCGGCTGGTGGACAACGTGCCCGGTACGATGGTGGCGGTCGGCGCCACGGAGGCGACGGACGCTCGCGGCCAGTCCCCCGCGTTGCCGCACCGACCGCCTTCTACACACCGTCCCGCCGACCGATCTACACCCATCCTTGTGCGGTAAGTTTAACAACAAAATTAATACAAAATAAAACGTTATTGTCTCCATGATTTTGAATGATGAAAGAAATAAAATATTTTTTTCATATCATATATGATCTGATGATATTTTTGTTCGTGCAGAGGAGGCGATGGCGACATGGGTGTAGCAGCAGCGGGCGTGGCGGGAGTTGCCGGCGTAGTTGGTGGCGTGCGAGGTTTTCGAGGCGCGTATGCCGGACCCGCAAGCCTGCCGCGCGGAGCACACCACCCGCAACATCCGCAACACCCACAACACCCGCAACACCCGCAACATCCTCAACATCCTCAACATCCACAACATCCGCAGCATTCACCGCATCCGCAACATTCGCCGCATTCGCTCGCCAAGCAAGTTCCAGTCATCGGGCCACACCATCAACTCAATTCTGGTATGATTGATAATAATTATTTGTCTATATTCAAAGTAGTTGAGCAATTGTCTCGAAAGTGGCATGTAAATCAATAAAATGTTGGTATTTAAATAAAAAGTTATTCGGAATTAAGAATTTGTATAGAATGAAAACTATTTTAAAATACATCTATATAATTGCAATGGCTTTTCTACTTTTCTTAACGTTAATTTTATATTTTTGTTATAGCATCTCGAGTCACCATTACCAGTGTGCCAGCGGGCAGCCCTCAGGGTCAAATGTCAGCGGTGAGTTAAAATATAATTTTTCTATTGAATGATACCATCTTATTATTGTCTGTCTCCTCAATCAGACATTATGACACACATTCAGTTCAGATATCTCATACTGATAATTCTGTTCATGCTACCTTGGATAGTCGGCCGAATTAGTTAGAAGTCCTCCGCCGGCACACCAGCAAACATCACCTATCACTTTGGTATATCAAAATGTAATACACTTTTATGCGTTAAAAAATAATTGTCCTGTCAACATGTCTCTTATTTTTTACGATTGTTTGTATTTGTATTGCAGGGCGAGAGAGGAATGTATCCACACTTTTCACATCAACATTACCAAATGTATCAACAACATTTTCGAGCTACCCAAGACCAGTGTCGGACTTCATCATCACCATATAGGTTTGTCTTGACGATATTCCTTAAGTTATTTTTAAAATTTGGGTTTAAAAACTAGTATGTTTTAAGGTAAATATTCACATATATATACACATATATGTATATACGCCGCGACAAATCAATACATATTGCAATTTTGACTAGC
>DWOO01000069.1:0-11027 GCA_018251055.1 Ectomis asine | reverse complement strand
CAATTGATGCTAAGTTAATTGTCATGTAGTAAAGATTACAAAATATTTTACATTTGTCGTCCGTTGATTCGAAGGTCGCTAAGCCTTAAAGAGTCCTAAGGGCCAAAACCTCGTATCTAAAGACATTAATAGACATAGAACCTATACTTCGACTAAGACTACCTAAAATGTATGAATTCTATGACATAAGTGCTAGTTGTGTAAGCCTGTATCGTAGATGTTGTACCTATAGAATATGCCTATGGTTGTACGGTATTACGGTAATCGCGGTGGAATTGTAAATGATAGGCAAAAGTTTTGTATAATAAAACAGGTATTCGGGTATGTGTATATTGTATATGGACCTATGAATTTTTATTATGATAGCGTGAAAACCCGTTTAATTCAAGAAAAAACCCAAAGACCCGCCTTCTAATATTATCGGTCTCAATGCGTGATAAGCTTGTCAATTCAGGCAATTACTTGCACTATAAACCTATTGCTATGCTATCTCTATCATAATATATATAACTGTAGAAGGGAAATATTTTTCTTAACCCTACGGTGTTTGCCAAGTATCACAATAGACCCCGAGCTTAATCTCCACTGAGAGGGCCCTCAAAGGTCTGGCATTTTTGTACACCATAGCACCATTTACATATTATATTTTTCATTTTACTTTACAAGAGTATAGGGGAGTTAGGGTTAATTTTCTACGTCGCCTAGTTTATTGCAGATGCAATAGGTCTATTAATATCTATTGTTGTTATCTATCTAAGTTCGGTGATTACTACGCAATATTATCGTCGGATGACAGAGCCACTTTCCGGCTACCAAACCATTGATAACATTTGACATTGACAGATTCGGCTTTGTTTCCATTGCTTATCGAATATCGGTGAAGGACGACACATGACTCTCCCGGTAATTGTCTACTTGTCCCATCCTTTAATAACATTCTACATAGACATGTTACGATAAAAATGTATACTGATTGCTGAACTCCGATATAGCAATTAACAATACTAGTAAGATCTACGAGGCATGAATCAGGATAGTAGGTAAAAGTTATGCATTATAAGAGATTAATTTGTCACTTCACTCTACATTTAATGGGTTCATATCCAAGAATGATTTGTTATACCAGACCTAATTCAATTTAAACTTACAAAATATTAAAAAAAAAATTGATTACTGCTTTCAGTAAAGAATACTTTACCTCAAATCGTCATACCCATACAAACCATATTTTTTACGATCTATCAGAGGTTTATCAGAGAAAATATATTGCAATCACATTACAATAACACTGCCAACACTCATAGTCTCATACCTAATGTTCTGACATGGGTACGAATTGATTCTAGGGCCCCCTGCGCGTCAAACCAGATGATGAGTGCTTTGCCTTACGCCTTTTTACTTAAAATGATTATAGAACAACATACGGTACTTGAACTTATTTGAGACGCATTGTTGTTCCTGGAGAATGGTACAACTTTACAAACAAATGCGATTATCTATATTGGATTTATCAACCCGTCAACAAAAATACAACATTTCTATTACATAGCAGAAATACCTAATGGTACAAATATCGAAACGTCAAGATTTGTAAAATTGAAAGGGGATTTCTTCCATGTTGCGATAACACATTTTGAATTAATGCGATCCGAGATCAAATTTATTAAAATAATACACATACATTTGTTTGTAGACAAATATATGAGTATTATTGCGTGATATCATAATAATATTTAAAACAGAACAGTAATAACTTGTATCTATACGAGATAAAAGAGAGAGCGTTTTTATCAACGACGATAGGGGATCGCTACTGTTATGTTACATATTTCACTACGATAAATAATGGCGCAATTAAGAAGCAATGATGAAAAAACAGCAAACTGCAATTGAAACTATTAAAAAGGTGTTGTAGTTGGAGGAATTTGGTTTACTAACTCTGTTATCCTAATGTTATGTTTATTTGCAAGATAACGAAACTAAGTCCAGTTTATCATATTAGCACTGGATATTTACAAACCTGCGTTAAAGGGTGTGTTGACATTGCGCTGGACATCTTCTACGGGACTTCTGTGCCAAACGGAGTATGGGCTTATTGGAGCTTTATCCCAAACTTGGGGCGGTCCTGGAGGCATATACTCCGGCGTCATACCGTAATCGGTGTATAGTTCCTGAGACGTCATCTCGTAACCGAGCACTGGCATTTTACCACAACACACAATGTCACAACACCCATCCAGTATCGACTGAAGAGAACGCCTCCAAACGGCTCAGGATTGATAGCGGCCCAGATAAACTCGCCACAAACACGATTAACTTAAGTCAGCAGGTGATTAAATGCGCTCGATTTCAATATTTACAACGCTAATCAGGTTCTTATCTGTTTATACATCGACACATTGACCATCCCACCCAATATCTGTAAAATAGACTTATAAGTATCCAAAAGAATAGTAGTTACAAACAAAAATAATAACTACGTCCGGGTTATGTTTTAATGACACGCGATTTAATGCGCGAGTCACGCGAAACTCGAGATGTCAGCGCGGCCTTCCGCGGACGCCGATCCTACCATACTGACAGATGTATATTGACAACCGCAATACTTCATAACATCCGCTTAATGAAACTTGCTTACTCGATTATGAACGAAGCGAGTAAGACTCATACAACAAATGCCGAGCTCAGCATGTCCCGATGCACCGATGGTGTAGCTGACCCGGGTTGACTCACCCGTTATCGGAAATTCAGCGGATGTGGAATCGAATGTACAGTTCGAAGAGTCATTGGTGACAGCTGAACAGAAGCTTTGCACATACGAAGAATGCAATGTTACCAAGCCGACCGGATGACTAATTGATTGTCACATTTGTAACACGCACTCGCTTTGTTTCTTTGTCATTTGTTTTCATTATTGTCCACATGGGACGGAACCCATTATCGCGCTCCGATGGAGATAATGAAAGTGAATATTTTTTTTGGAAAGTTGCGAGATAAAGAATATTCATAATAAAATATGAACAATAAATAATTAAAGGAAAATAGCAATTAAAATACGTCATTAGCTTCTGTATGCGGAAGGCACAACAGTCCTTCAGCCACATGTTTATATGTCCTCATTTGTCTATCTCAGTTGTTTATTATAACATTGACAAAAGGAAATAGAGCACGCACGTGCGAAAAGCTCTGAAGAGAAACTGCGTATTTTTGTGTAGATATCGGAGACATTAGACTAATTAGAAGCAATAG
The DNA here is from genome assembly GCA_018251055.1 of Ectomis asine. Lineage (NCBI taxonomy): Eukaryota > Metazoa > Arthropoda > Insecta > Lepidoptera > Hesperiidae > Ectomis > Ectomis asine. Next base: position 7,778 of record DWOO01000069.1, on the reverse strand, counting down.
CAGGGGCAGTAAATATAATGATGTGACCATAGCCAGCCATAAACTAGTAAATAGTCTGAGACCGTGCTATTATCTGAGGGCAGGTCGGGGTCACACCTATCTCATTTAACTAGTACGTTCGCTCATTGGGCGCGACATTACCCTCCTTTTCAGGGTACTTACATGTTTTACGATCAATATGGAACGTGAATTTCATCTTCATTATTTAAATAAAAATGCGGAACTAAGAGCTGTTTGGCTTAGAACTCGTCATGCGGATATAAATTCAAGAACATTTTTCTCTGAGAAGGTTTAACTAATCGGTCTTACTTCATCAAAAAAGATTGATCAAATAATATGGATCTGTGGTAACTTATTATATCATATTTCAATTGATTTTTTTACATTTATGGATCGAGTGATATTTAAGGTGTTATGTAGTAAAGTCATTTAACCTTAGCGTAGTTTAAAAATTAATTTGTATTTTCTGAACTCGGTAGCGGAGAATAAACCAAACGGAGGAGCGGTATGAATACAGTCCACAAGAATATTATGATATTGTCGCCGTAAAAATTCCTCCCGATTACAGAATCAAGGCACTTTGCTGTTCAAAAAGCACTTTGCAGTTTATTTACTATTAATTTCTCTAAAATACAGTATAAAAAATAAAAAGAGTACATAATAAACGAAAGTCAGGTGGTCTGTGCTTGTTCTTCCAATAACAAAATTACGTTGAAGCTTATAATAATCTCTAGGCGCATCTATTTTTGAACACCAGTGAGATAAGTATCAGATAGCATCCGTAATCTTTAAGTAGGCGTTTTGAATGGGTGTTGAGTTGATGAATGACCAAGAAAGTAATATGATTATAGAATTTTTCCGGCGGCTTTTTCTTTCGGTCCACATTAACCTAAAGGAGGCGTTCAAAGCCGATGAATATAATAGTCTAACTATTGGATAAATGTGTTATGACGTTCATTAAGTGTATTTATATATATGAAAAAAAACTTTTGAATTTGAATAAAATTAGATAGGAATACTTTAGAGTACCAAAACATTTCAAGAAAGTAGGTAAGGTAGTGTTTGTCGTTTAGCTCGCTTTATAGTATAGTCGGTTTAATAGGTGAATTTCATCATATATTAATGTCATGTACATTAGATTAATCTTAATTGTGGAACTGTTGAAGGACTTAATAGGCTATCTGTATTTTTTCGATCTTGTGACCTCATTGGGCGTACTACAAGGAATAGAATCCATATAATTATGTTAATTATTTGTTTTAATTTAATATAAATTCACTAGTTGATATATCAGAAATAGAATTAAACCAATCTGTCCACCTGAACTAAGTAGTCAGTATCAGATAGGGATTATTGTAAGCAAATGCAAATAGATTTCATGTCTTACGTGAACTCATGAAGTCGATTTCAGAGCCAGCGTAGTTGGAGGTAGTTTAATATCTATTACACATGTGTACAACTCTTTATCGGATGTACATACCGGTTACTTCATTGTTACAACTTGTAAGATGTAAGATTGCATTGCGTGCAAGATAAAAGCCATAAATATCAATTTAATGTATATGTGTGTGAAAGTGTCGTATTTGGATGGTGAACTGACCTCTTTTAGTAGTAACATATGTATACGTAAACACGGAAATAAAAAAACTTTAAGTTATTCGGTGTACGATGTAATTAACTATTAATTCAAGGCAACCGGCAATTACGGAATGAAGTTTTAAGTAAGTAGATACTTTTCAAATATTACTCACTACGATGTGTTTTGCAAGTACGTTTACATGTAATTGTAAACCATAATGACTCAAACAATGTACTACTGCATTTATGTAAACAAAAGTGTACGAAATAGACAGATCTGCATTTTCAATATTTGAACGTTTTGACGAAATAAATGAACGATATTCAATAGTTTATAAATTTTAATGAAAATATTTATTTTCTAAAAGCTTCACCTCTAGTATTTTTCATAGTTTTTATGTGTCGTTTTATACTCTATAATAGTGTGGACTTACAAGTTTTCGTTACGTTGTAAATGACTTGTCTACATTTTCAGAATATCATAGTTACACATACGAGTAATTATTTCTTTTAAATTCAAATTTTCTATATTAGTATAAAACCTAAGGGTATCTTATAAAAACCAGTGTCCGTAATTTTATGTTTTGGAAGACTCTAAATTAAAGAATGAGAAAATTATCGTAGGAAGATAGAAGATATATTATCGACGGTATAAATTTCTTGCATAACTTTCAAGAATATTACTTTATTTAACTGTAATTGCTCTAAATAAAATCTTACAAATCTAATACTGAACCGTATACTACCGAAATTAAATACTAACAATGCATACTAACTTAAAGGACACGATTCAGGGCATGTTCAAAATACCATGTTCGGCAGTAGTCATCTACCATTAGGCGGACTGCATGCTCGTTTGTTGTTTTAATAGCACAAAAAAATCAATGTTATACATCCTGATATTATACACATACACAAACTCGATCATTTCATTGATACCTATTGATTTGGTCTGTTGTTGAGGGAAAGTAGTAGTAGAATGTTAAATGAGTTGCGACCAAATAACAGTTTCTACCCAACGTGCATAACTGGTTTTAAAACATGCAGGGTTTTTCCGCCGGTATTTTTTCCGGTCCACTTTAAGCTCAAAACCAAGGAATGAACTAATTATTAATTATTATTAAGTCAAATTAAATTGTACTATGACGTTCATTATCTTTACCTTTAATCTTTTATTACCCTATAATCAATTATGATTTATATCTCCACATCATTCTTGCTTCGGTTCTATTGCACTTACAAAGTGCAAAAGCGCCGAAGCTACTTTTGTATCAATTGTTTTAAATAATTTTGCACTGTAATTTATTCATATCTATACATCTCTACTTACTTAGCTTGACGTATTCCGACCTAAGCCTTGACATCAAATATACATAAGTTTGAGGAAAACTAGTTGTGCACTCTGTGTATAGTATTAAATAATACATCAGACACGTTCTGTATAACATTATCATTCAAATTAGGCACCTACATGTTACCATCAACCCATTCGCTACTTGTTTCATAGTAATTTATTCTCATAATGAGGAATTAGGAAATAGGAGGAATTAGGTATTCAATTTTAGAATTTTATACTAGTTATCTAAAAGGAAATGATAATAATAATAATATACTTTATTGCTGTACACCAAGAATCATATACAGTTATGAAAACATACAACACGTACAGACAATGGGCGGTCTTATCGCTAAGATAGCGATCTCTTCCAGACAACCTTTGGGAGGAAAATATACAAAAAGGGGGAATAGATAGGTAGGGGTGTACAATATAAATAAAGACATATGGCATAAATAAATATAATATATATAGATACATACATTTACATACTAACATACACAATAAATAGCATATACATACATATATACATTAAAATATTAATAAATAATGAAATTAGGAATGTAAAGGTCCAAGCGCCAGATAATGCGCCTTGACCTGTTTTTTAAATGATTCAATGGACTTACAGCACCGTATGGAGAAAGGTAAAGAGTTCCATAATCGAACAGCGACAGAAGAAAAGGATTTTTTATAAAATGAAGTAGAGTGAACAGGAGTTTGGAGGGACAGGTTTATTGCGGAACGAAGGAAACGATCATGAAAGAGGTGGCGATAATTAAACCTTTCCTTTAAATATTGTGGAGAATTTGAATTAAATAGCACACAGTATAAGGCAGAAAGAATATGAGTATTCCGGCGAAGGCGGATCGGGAGCCAATGGAGCTTATGTCGAAATTCAGAAATGTGGTCATATTTTTTGAGCCCGAATATGAACCTAATACATGCATTCTGGAGACGCTCCAATTTGTTAAGTTGCTCCTCAGTGAGATCAAGATAGCAAACATCGGCATAGTCAAGGATAGGTAACAACAGAGAATGTGCGAGAATAATTTTTGTTGGAATGGGCAGTACATTTCTTAGCCTCTTCAGTGATCGCAAAGTTGTAAATAATTTTCTGCTAACCGCATTTATTTGAGGTGCCCAAGAGAGACAACTATCAAACACTACTCCTAAATTTCTGACTTTATCACTGAATGGCAATGTTACTCCATTAAAAATTACAGGTGGAACCTCAGAGTAGTCAATTCTTGCAAGAAGCCTTGAACTACCGACTATGATCACCTGGGATTTGCTGGGATTTACCACTAAGCCAAACGATTTAGTCCAGCTAAGTATATTACGCAGGTCCATATTTATCTTCCTAATGGCAGTAGAGAGTTCATTGATAGATGATTGTGCGTAAATTTGTAGATCGTCTGCATACAGATGATAGAGAGAAGATATATGATGAGTTATTGAGTTGATGAAAATACTGAAGAGAAGTGGAGACAACACGCCACCTTGAGGGACACCGGCAATAGTATTAGTCCAAGCAGAAAAAGAGTCTTTATACTGAATACGTTGCCGACGTCCACACAAGTAACTACGAAACCAGTCAACCACAGCCGGAGATATGTTGAAAGAGCGCAAAACAGCCAGCAGGATGTCAAAGTCTACAGAGTTGAAAGCATTGCTGAAGTCCAGCAATGTCAGCACTGTAACTTGCTGGCTATCCATACCCCGGCGGATGTCATCTGTGACCTTAAGTAATGCAGTAGCCGTACTATGCCCAGGACGGAAGCCGGATTGTAAAGGATTTAATAGAGAATGGTTGGATAGAAAACAGCTAAGCTGCTGATGGATGAGACGCTCAAAGACTTTTGAGAGGAAAGGTAATATGGAAATTGGACGATAATCAGACAAAGAGGAAGGTTTGGTTCTTTTAGGCAAAGGAATAATTTGAGCGTCCTTCCAAGCGGATGGGTAGGAACTCGTTGATAAAGAGAAATTAAGGACGGATGTGATAATAGGTACAAGAATATCAAGTAAAGGAAGGATCATCTTACGGCTAATGCAGTCACTTCCGACTGAGTCGGAGGAGATGGAATGTATACACTTTTCAACATCACGATCTGTGAAGTAACTAAAAGTAAAGGAAGGAATGTTAAGAGTGGGAGCATTAGATAAGTGATGTAACGTAGCAAGTTTTGTCGTGCTGTCCATGCAGACTGTAGATGAGAAATGCTGATTCAGACAATTTAAGTCTAAATTATTTGGAATTTCGTCTTGTTGCTGTTTCCCGACTCCTAATGATCTAAGAAATTTCCAGACTTTTGCTGGATCTTCGTCTTGTACCGACTTATGAATATGGCGTCGTTGTACATCTCTACACAACATGTTGCAGCGATTTCTAACAGAGCGATATTTTTCACGATTTTCATCATCTGGTTTGGCCTTGTATTTGGACTTGACTGCCATTTTTTTATTTATTAAATCCCTAACATCATCCGATAACCAGGGAGCCGGAAGGTGACGCATGCGTACCGGACGAACAGGTGCGTGAATATCAAGTAGCTGTATGATCAGTGAGTTTAAGAGAGCTACCTGTTCGTCAACAGTATCTGCGCTGGTCACCACCGACCAATCAACCTTGGCAGCATCTTCTCGAAGACGATTACAGTCCATTCCAGCAAAATTACGTCGAAGCAAGATCCTTGACTTAGCCTTCGGGGGACGAAGTTTGTAAGAAATATAAAGAAGATCGTGATACGAGAAGGCGTCGGCAGCGCACTGTCCATGTTTTACCACATGTTCAGGAGAAGAGACTATAATTAAGTCAAGAAGAGAAGGGGTGGAGTTTGGGAAGAAATGAGTGGCTGAAAGAGGGAGAATTTGCAAATTTGCTGCCTCCGCAATTGAAGTTAATTTCTTTGACCTGTAGTCATTTTTCAAAAGACAAGTATTAAAATCACCCATTATTAGAACGTGATTATAAATAGGTGAAAAGTCCTCAATAATACATTCCAAGGATGAAAAATAGTCCACGGTGATCGACGGGCTATAAAAAACGCCAAGCAAAAGTTTAGAATGCGAAAATATAACTTCAATAAATAGATACTCTGCTTCATTTCCCGACAGTGAAATAGAAGATTGTTTTATAATAGAAAAAGGAATATGGGAACGAAGGTAGATAGCTACGCCGCCACCGCCCCGGTCAGGGCGGTCGTTGCGAATAAGATGGAATCCTGGCAGAGAATAAGACGTTGAAGGAAGACACGGCTTCAGCCATGATTCTGAAACTAATACTGCGTGAATATGTTTGCTATCAAGTGTTGTCAATAGATCGGGGTAATGAGCCGGAATGCTTTGGGCGTTAATGTGGACGCAGTTAAAATTTTTGCCACAATTAGAAAATTTAGAGTCAATTGCCACATTCAAGGGAGAGATTCCAAAGCTTCCAAAACTGTCATTGCTACTTAATCCATCAGAGGCTCAGGAGTAAAGGGACAATAAATACATTCTTTAATCGCTATTCCAATAAAAGACACGTTATTTACAAGGCGTTAAAGGCCGAAAATCTGTACTTAGAACGGCAAACAAGATGGCGGCTGTAGATACGATGTTCTCTGCTGTTCCCGACCTTACGCCCGAGATTGTGGCGATAGCGATCGCTGGCGACAGCCATCTAATTCCTTAATTTATTTCCTCGCTAACTTCAGTGATATCACGCCATATTCTGGTTATTGTTTTAGTGGTTATTAATGGCGACTTGGAAGTGACATTGTGAATTAATGTGAATAAATTATTAGTTTATGAATCAAAATTTCGGGAGTATCTGGTATTTTGTACTTTAGTGGACAGTGCTCATGAATTTAGCGTACAGTTGTCATATTGACAATGTAGGTGACATGGGAGAGCTAGGAGCTTGGATTAAATAAATATAAAAAGGGCATAATGCACACAATTTGGTACACTTGTGATCAACAGCTATTATTTCTTTAAAAAAATACTTGGAGTTTGGTTTCAGTTTATATCGCTGTTTCTTTTTTTATACGTAACACCGTGGCCACGTTGGCAGCTTCTTGACTTTCAAGAAGAGTTTGTAAAGATTTATTTAAAAATGTGTATTTCGATTTTGATTCTTTTAAGTATAAGAACACGTATTACATTATGTATATATACAATTCGTGGAAAAATAGAAACTTGTGGTTTTTTGAAAGAAAAAGTATTTTTAATTGAATATTTAGTCTTTGACATTTATCTAAAAATGATGTAGAACAGAGACAGAAATTGCACAGATAATCGTAAAAGCGATGAAAAGAATTACAACAAAGCGGCAACCGAGGGCGCTGGGGTAAAGTGGTGAGAGAGCCTCTTAAAAATGTAAACCCTCAGGCCGGGAGGCAATTCCGGCTCCAACTACAATGCGAACTACGCCGAGCGCATTCATTATGTATTGCCAGAGCAAAAATATCATGTCTGTAGGCAGTAGGCCCGACTGTCGCGGGCGCAACAGGTGCTCTGCCTCATGCAACAAGTATTTTGGGCCGACATCCAAAAATGCAACGGCCGAGACCGCTGGAAACTTGCTTCAGAGCTTAGTGGCTTCATAGCTTCCCACTTACACTAATTGTCTCCGTATTCAAATGTTAAAGGAGCTGTAATGAACTGAATTGCATCCATTGTTCATACTATCTCGGTCTGTGCAACGTTAACTGCTTTTTGATTTGAATTATGTCTGTAGCATTTTTATTTAAGGTAGTAATTTTAATATAATTAGTTGAATGTGCTTTAATTAAAGCACTTTAAGAAGTACTGCTGTCTTCAACAACTTTTTTACTTTAAGGTTACTATATATATTAAGTTTCCGAGAGTGTTCATATTT
>DWOO01000068.1:0-11028 GCA_018251055.1 Ectomis asine | reverse complement strand
AAACAGTGACATCTAATGGAGTTTATGAGAAACGTAATCTTAGAGAATCACTTAGCATCAAAAGTAAACCTTAGTCAGCCATGTTACTTATAAGTTCAAGCTTAGTTAGGTAGATGGCGCTACAGTTTGTAGTGTTTTTTTACCTGGCCGACGACCGGCATGCTACAGCGGCGCAAGCGTAGTTGAGTTGAAATCCATCCGCCATATTCGTCGTGTCAGACGGAGTGCAGTGCACGGCTGTGACATGTTTTTTCGTAAACTGCATACAACTTACGACATCGAGTCTTTAATGGTGCTGGTTTTATTTACAGAACATTAAAAATATGCTGTTCATTGAAGTCCCGAATGGACACTCGTGTCGCTTGTTGAATAATAAACGTGCAACGAACTGTGCATTCGTGTGTTTATGATAACAGCATTAACATTAATCCTCGGTCGTGTATTGTTTTATTCCGTGAGTGTAAAGGCTCGTCAGTATTATGCGAGATAACATAACCGTGACCTTCGCATTCGTGACCGTGCTCGAGGTGCCTTTTGAGGTTAAAATGCAGCTTGGATTTTGAGCGATTGCGCCGAGCCATCAGGTTAGTGAGACGTCCAGTTACTTTATCTGCACTGAGGTGCCGACATTAGATAGTAATGTTTATCAAATGCCCCACATTCGCTTGTTTGCGTTATGTTTATGTACTTATTCGAATTACATCCGAATTGCGTGACCGGCTAAGTTAGATTTCCCTCGGCGAAATGTTAAAACTAATCATCGAAGTTATGTTTATTTATGAACAACGTGAAATGCTTTGTTATCCGTAACCAGAACGGAATGTGTGTATGGTGTACGGGAATGTAAGTTTGAATGCACGTTTCATACATAAAATGAAAGTTCGGTAAGTTTGAATGGTGCACGGTTATGCCGGGTTGCGCGGTCGGTTGGCGCTAAGCGCGCGCCTCCGCACACTGGCGGGAAGCTATGCAACCTCACCGCGGGAAGTAAAAAGGGACCAACTAAAACAAGCTTCCAGAGGACGCGCCTCCGCTTATCCAAATACTTTTTGTACGGGCTTCCAACGCGCGGGAACGAGTTACCGTTGCAACCATTAAAACCACCATAAGGCGGTCACAAGTAAATTGATTAGGAAGTAACCTTGTAATAACTTGATGCACTACAACTACTTGTAATTATACGTAACTAAACTATGTAGCTACGACGTATGAGAAACGGGAATCGAGAAGTATCAAATGTTAATTGAACAACATAAAAGTTTGTTACGCTGATATTTATTACTCACCTGCCTATGGAATCATATTACACCTGTCAAATAATGTGTTGTAGACAAGTGTGTGTTACACGCATCAGTGGGATATCTGAAATACGACAGTTGTTTTTGCAGGATGAATTGCGATCGCGAGATTTCTTCGGTCATTAAAAAAATTACATTTAATAATAAATCTGTACGTTTAATATACAGTCGCCATTCGAATGTTTAACTTGACTGTAACTTCAGTATTTAATACATTATAACATTTTAATTCTCTCTAAAGAGAGTCCTCTCTAAAGAGGTGCCTGAAATAGTTTTTTGTTCTGTTGATCATTATTTATTTATAAATACAAACAGATTTCAATTACGCTTAACTTACTCCTAACTTGACAACTTTACAGCCTTAGAATCATACATCGGACTATTCCTTAGGTAAACATTGTCCATCTATTTACAATTGGCTACGATATTGTCTATGATGCACATAAAATAGTTCTTATTGGAAGTCTTCCATTCTTGAAGTCTATTATGTTGCTTATTGAAAGTCTAAACTGTTAATTTGTTTAAATATAGTTTATGAATCTCAAAAATGAATGTGGTACTCAGAATACTTCAGTTCGTTGCATGATTATTTTATTATTATTCAATATACCCTACCTAATAGGGCTTTTTGACAAGGCTGATAACTTACGTGGGCGGAGGAACTTTGAATAATCTGTCTACTATTACTCAATATCAATGACCATAAACGTTCCTTCGGTTTATCTGTAGTTAAAACGTGTAGCTGATTTACTTGTCCTACAAATTTATTAATATTTTTGTTGATAGCTTATTTAAGAACTGCATATCTAAATAAAATATACATTTAAAATAAATTCAAGCCTCCAATGCACATTGCACAACGTCAGCGGCTCAACAATTATTTTACGCAACTATTTTATTCGGTACGTTGGTACTTGAATTACGAAGAAATCAGAGCAATTAATAAATACTCGTTGTCAGCCGGCTCGAATATTTTTAGTTTTAATTTAAGAACTGAATGTAAGTGGATACTGCAAAATGCTTGCTACGCCGTTTTATTTGCAAACTGCAATTTAGCAGTCGAAGTGTCGCTGAGGTAATGGTAGTGTGCATTGAAACTTGAGTAGACAATTTGCGATTGCAACACTGAGAACACTTTCTTGAAACTTAAATAGTCGTACAGCGTACTCCATTGTGCATACAATTGTCACTTTTTCTCTTATCTCGCTGTCTTCACGACTCACTTCAAAGAAAGTTAAAAATACCGCGATCGTTACCACGCTGTTATAGTTCTTGGGTAACAAGTACTTATATTATATATCTTATCTCAATATATATGGGCAAATAAAGTTTAAGAATCTGTCTGTCTGTGTATTGAAAGCGGTTAAATTGACAATAGATATTCACACAAAAATGTAAGATTATCCCGAATCAAGTGATGGAAAGTAAACAGGAATGCGTATTTGGTCAAATTTCATAACAATGTTATTTCCTCTATCTAGGTTTTTCTAAAGCTATTTACGAACAGACAAGGACAATACGTCTGGTTTTAAACTTTGGATGATGATTAATATGTACATAGTAGTAGTATGTAGTTCTACTCTTCACTCTTATATGACCTAACATGATTTCATTAATACTTCTCTTCGTTTCGGATTGATTGGAAGAAATCGCTATGAAGCGAAAAGGCCGCCTATAGTTTGGAATATTGTTTTAATTTTGTTTAGTCTTTTGTATGTTTTTGTTGTACAAAAAAATAAAGAGTAAATCTACATATCTATCTATCTAATAGTCCAAACAATTGTATATGTAGATATTGTAAACATCGTTATGATCAATATGTTTAACCCACATCAATAAACAGTGCAGTTGCGTGCATTGCCTTTATTTCGGGCCACGGGTTCACTCTCGTGCGTAGAATGGCAACCGACAATAGAATTTACGTTCCGCCGTCAAACATCCTGCCCGCAGTTATGTTTGTATAAATAAACACACCGACGTTTACCTGCACATGTATCAATGTTTACGAATACAATTAAAATGGTAACTCGGTATTCTCATGTAAATCGTGGTCCTTGTTCTAGTTTCTCGGTCTATTAACTGCAGCTCTGTATCAACTGTACGATACACTGGTATTTGGAAAATTGTTGATAATTACAATCCTAATAGCAGCATCTGTGGATCTTATTGTTGGTTGGGTTTTTGTGTACGGAGAAAATGTTGATATCTGCTTCCAATGGTGGAGGGTCTTATGGTTTATCTAAGTTAAGAACCGTAGTAAACAATGAATGCTGATATATGCTTCTATAATTTAAATAAGTATTATCTTATTCTTCGTTTATTTAAGTAACGTAGCTAAGTACAGCATTTTAAATTTGTTTCCTTTTTTTAAACTTGCTTAGTTCTACATTACCATATTTTTATCGTATGTAATAGCCAAATTTATAATAATATATTTTTTTTATTTAATAAGCCTTTTTACTGTATTATCCTCTAGGTCTTTATTATATGTGTATATTTACACACATACACACTCAACTTTAAGATACGTTTTGGGCACACAGTCATTAACTGTCCTAATTGATCCAGTTTCAGGTGTATAATCTATTGTAAGGCCATTTTATATTTACGTGTTTTTGATTATGATATAAACTTAAAAAAAAATAAGAATCACGTTTAACAAGTAATTCTCACGACTTGATACTGTATGGCATTAAAATGTTGTAATTTTTTATTTTTAAATTGAAAGTAAAGTAGCCTGAATTCACGTTATTTGCCGGTTTAAACTCGAGTTATTCGTTAAGTTAAAATGCATTTTAGTTAACGTATGGCTGCACTCGCTATCAGTTTTATCGGATTTCGAAGTATTGAACGCAGCTATCGTGAAGATAAACCACTCCAGGTTAGTGTGTGGGTGTTTGTAAGTTTATTGTTATCATAACGTGGTTTTAATAAGCAGTAGACTTGTAACACAATTTAGAAAATTGTACTAAAGTATGGATTCAAATATACACTCTTTTACTTACAGTAGTAGGTTTATTCACATTTCTCTAATTAACCCCTTCATACGTTAACAATTAAACGACTAACTCTGGTTTATGTCAAAATTACATATTTTTCCTTTTAAATAAATCAGGCACGCGAAATATGTAGACTTTTTGCCTAATGAAAAATTTAACACACCAAAAATTTAAATGTGCTTCGAATACTGGCAACCCCAGATTGTAAGTGCCTCTTGTGCCTTTACATTTACGGAAAGAAAGAAAAAGAGGTCGCATACAAATACGCATTTCATTAAAGACGTTGGAATGCAATCTTTTAGGTATTCATACATTGAATAATGGTTCTTGCCGCATAAACACGATTATTCAAAGCCTACGTAGAAAGCATTCTGAGACCGTTAATGCTTTTCAGTTTGCTCTTATTATTGTGAAATGTGCCAGTGAAGTGGAACTTGAGCGGCTATAATGAAATTGTTAGTTTCTAGACTGTGTTAACTGCCGTACCTACAGTGTGGTTGATAAGCCTTTTACTACTGGAAATTAGACAAAAAAACATAAATCCCGTATCCCTAGCTACCATTTTCATATGGTATTTCAGATTATTTAATATTCGGCTGTATGTAATAGGAAATGTGTTTGGAGGACAGTTGATGGTAAGGTGTTGCTGATAATAGTCATTTGTTAGTTTCCTTTTTCTTTCTATCTCAATTTAATTCTGAATCGGAATTCTGCAAGTACAGCTTCATTACGATACATTAATACTCGGTAGTGGTACCGTTCCGAGCCGAACTAAGATTTGCGTTGTCTTAAATTCTTGTCAGGTCAACGACCATAAATCTAGAAAGATTAACTTGAAATCTTGATAAACATTGTCAAGTCTATTAAGTCGATTTCGATTAATCACGACATCATGTCTAGCGTGACTGACAAAGGTCGCCAGTTCGCTTACTGTTTTAGATAGCAGGGCTCGCGTGTCTCTCTCGAGGTGAACTACTCCCTGATACCTATTTAAGACTAGAATGTATACAATTTCTAAGAGAACAAACAGCTGCCTTATTCAAATGATCGATGCCATGTAGTTAGCTGCGTATAGTAATTTTCCGTTGTCATTGAATTTAGATTTCAATGTCTTTAAACTATTGTTTGGTTTGAGACAGCAGCGCGTCGTGTTTGTTTGGTGACGAAACAAAATTGTGTCAATAATGTCCATTGTACAATTTATGTGATACGATGCTGTTATTATATGTAATAGCTTATAATTGGGTTTTATTAGTTAATTAAAAAATGCAATAGTTGTCCTTACGTTTGCTAATTTTGAATTCGTTATCCGTTAGTTATATTTTTTACGTTACCTCTAAAAATGTTATTTGGGTATGGAATCAAACTTATCACTGTCCATTAGTAGGGGATCGCAAATGAAAAAAGCTATGATCATTTGTCGATTTCTGCTTGCGTTTCTTTCAAGCTTAAACATTATTCACGATGACATCTTTTACTATCAAAATAACTATTATTTATTTCGAAAACTTATCCGAGCCTTTTGTTGGAACGTGAACCTCCTACGAAAGACAGATAAATGGACTAAGACAACATAAAACCTAGATGCCGCTCGTTAGAGATTAATTAGAATTCTTCACTCGTTCCTAAGAACCCGAAAGGCTCTATACTGCTAAGAATGATGATTATTCCAACCCTGTCGCAATTATAATATTCAACCAGCTACTAATTAGATATGGCTGCCTAAAGAGGTATGAATTCCCTGTCACCGGTCCCGACTAGTAAGGATGCTGTTCATTAACTGCTTGCTGGGTTTCCGTTTTAACCAGTTTATTAAGTAGGATGAGAGCCTAATGCATGCATATCGTGGACGAAAGCAATACGGAATCGAGTGCCTTAATGCCTTTTAAATGTTTAATAATGTTATGATTTGCGTTACTTGCTTTTGACATGAAAGTATTTAGAAGTTCTTATCTTAATGTCATAGTGTATACGGCTGGCAGATCCGCAAAGACTATATCAGTAGCGGGGTTGGTACAATCGTATTAAACAACTCCTATAAGAACGAATGAGTCTAATTGACCTACCATTGTGAAGTCAACATGACAACGCTCTGTTTTGGAGCGGAACACATGTTGGTGCAAGAAATATATAAAAATAAATACTTGCGAAGTAATTTTGATCTTTATAAACATGGATTTCCGCAAAGTATCCGCCTAATGCCATCAAATATAAGAATGAATATTGTTTAAACAACACTAATCAAACGAAGTAAAATAACTTTAACGAAAGTATGCTCTTATATTCTAAAAGACTAAACGTTTTAAAAACTTTGTTTACAAAGCTTTTGAGGGTTTTTAGGCACTCACATCTCGGGCACTTGCGTAAATCGATCAATCACGACGCTTACACAATGGTCTTCGTACGGCTCACGAAGAATTAAGCACTTAAGTATCCAACATTCTATGACTCACAACTAAACATTCTCCAGGAAGCACATACGTATATAGAAAGAATAAAATTGTAGACGCCGTCAGTTGTCGCATTGAAACGTCTGTTTGTGTTCGACATTAGCTTCAATTTAGCTCTAATGTATGGTTATGACCGACAGGTAACTTGGATGTCTTATTTTAAGACCACGTTCGACGTTGAATACGATCCTTACGTAGCTTTCAAGGATAAATATTGGTTTTCCTGTTTCATGCGATCGTACGACGTTTCGAGTTATATTCTGAGATCGCAAACAGCCAATTAGATAAAAGAAATGTTATTCACTAGGTACACGCGCTTAGATTGTAAGTATCGCAGTTCTAAATCAGGTTGTAACTTGAGACCGATGAACTCCGTAATTAGCGGGTTACGTTCTCAGAAGGTGAAAGGAAAGTCTCGCGTGATCCTCTTTTTTCTGGCAACTACCTTTAGTATAATAATGTGAATAATTTTCGCTTATGGCCACATACAGTCCGCTTCTTGTCCGTAGCCAATTATCATGGCATCGGTATTATTATAAGATAGTGAAAGTATATAATTACGTGATGATAACGTCTTGAATTAATGTGGATGTTTAATTCGGACGGTGATTTTAATTTTGTTTAAACATTGACAGGCTTCCGTTGTTGCGGTACTTTGTCTTCCTTGTTGGTTTTGATGGCGAGGAAAAACGAGAGAACAAACACTGTGTCGAAGTATTTACTACCAGATTTGGCGTGACGCGTAGAAATGTGGAACTGGTTTGATGGTCGCCGAGTCGCCGCGGAGTCTCACGTACCTGAACAAAAAGCGCGGGGAACAGGGTGGACTCGTTTTGGACAATACCCCGGCTGTCACTCGAATGCCGAAGCGTTTACCATCTCATAGCCTTCCAATGAAAGCGCATTCCTCGTGACTGTAGCAAATGGTGGTTATTTGCGTTTGTTACGCTTGATCTAATGCAAATTGGGCTGTAGATACGATTTGTGGACTAATGGTGTCATATCACTGATATGTATTATTCCCTTCTGATAATAACAAGTAGTAGCTGGTTGAGAAACTGTTAAATAATTTATAGGTTTTGTCGCTAATTGGATTTGAAAGGAAGTATGAAAGTTTTATTGGAAATAACCAACAAGGAGGCATGAAAGTATATTACTTTGTTTTGGATATTACTTAATTAAATTATGTAGGAATTTAGCATATTCCTCTCGCTTTTTATTTTTAAAACGTATTGTATATTTAACAAATTCCAAGATATCCGTCGCCTGTACGTTTTTATGTATGGCGACTGAAGATTGTATTATTTGATGAAACAGACAATAATAAACCTTCGTAAGTACACTTACCATAAGTGTACTTACTTACTAACTCTCGTGTTTAGGATTGTATTGGATTGCCATAATTGGATAAAGTCTGTTTCCAAATTAAATTTTACGAGTCATCGATAAAATAATTTTATAAACGATTCGTGTTGTTATTATAGAGCTCTGCGTAAGTTCATATGCATCTTCATGTTGCATTTCATATAATGTCAGGTTCTGTCCAAAAGTGGTGTCGTAAAAATCGATTTGTTATGCAAAATATTTTCTTATATATCGCATGTAGGCGGGCGACGGTCGGTGAAAGACATTTGGTATTCATATTGCTTCCAAAAGAGGAGTCGATTACGTTTTACGATTTACGATTTAGAACAATGCCTTATTGATAAATTTATCTACGGGTAGGCGTAATATGATTGTATGCGGCTCTATTAATATATATGTAATAGGTATTAATACGTAAATATTCAAATATCTAACACAGAAGAGATTTCTTGAAGTGTGCTACTGTATGTATTAGATCACATGAGAGTATACAAGTTATTATGGTATATATGTTTACATACATGGTTTTCGTGTGTTATTATTGCGTTGATTAAGCAAAAATAGATTATTTATATACAGATGAAGGTGTAGAAAGGTTGATTTTTTTTTCTGTCGATGGATATTGAGTGCCTTATTTGCAAAACCGAGAAACCATAAACGGGTTTGGTTGGCTAGACTATTCTGGCGGGAGCTAGAATTTTTAACATGGTATTGCGTTGCTATTCTGGTGAAATACTAAGGCGAAATGGGCGGGAGCTTAAATTTTAGCACTAGGTCCGTATGCGGCGCGGGTCACTGACCCTTAATTACCCCGCTGTGCACCGCTACGGTGCAATGCTCCAGTAAAATTCAGCATAACAAGCCTTTATTAGACCCTGCCCGAGTCAGTTTCCTTACTCCAGATGAGTTAATACGAACTCGGAATGACCTGAAGTACTCTGCCGCCGTGACAATTTAGTTTCATATGTATTCTGAGAACAAGATACGCGTCAGTTATAGTACTGTTTTATTTATAGATTATAACTCTTTATATATTATATTCTACTTATTGCAGTTGCTTTATAAGGGAAATTCGCCCAGTTACCTTACATAATAAGTGATATCCGAAATTTACTCCAATCAGAGGAGTACTGATAATCGTTAACAGTTTTAATTAAACTATCAAATAAGATTGCATAATATTATGTTTCCATATCTTCCGACAAGCGCTACCTTACTAGTTAGTGTAGAAACTCGTAGTAACGTAAAAAGCTTCGTTACAACTTTGATCAGCCAGCGAGTCAAAAGCCGTTTGCAACGGTACACCGTGTGTTACAACACACACCGGATAAGCCGCGAAACGAAGCCAGTTAATGCGATCCCTATCGAGTGACCGCTGAATCACTTCGCAACTCCGCAGCCGAAACCTTTTGTGGTGCGTTTTTGTAAAACGAATCCGGTAAATTGATAGCGTCGATGAAATCGATTTATACCGATGAATCACGCGCTTCCCCGAACGACTGATTCGATTTTGCAATCTGTGAGTTGGTTTTTGCTGATCAGCAATTCGATTTTTTTACGTCTTATTTTGGTTGGAAATCGATTAAAATTAATAGTCTAAATGCAGCCTTGTGCGAACTAAATAAATTCCGGGCATTTAGTTTATCGTTAGTCGAAGAGATGCTGTGACAAGAATATGAGTTCCATCATGAGATCTTCGTACTTGTTAAGTCAATTCTAATAAACTTTCTTTCATTCTTTTTAGTTTAGGGGTTGCTATGTCTAGCATCCGGGTTCACTATAAGATGAGCTCAGCACTATGAAATAATTTTGAAGTTACATGAATTAGTAGGTCTACATATCAGTTCGGAGGTTTATTCTAAAGTCCTTCAATTATTATTTGCAAATTTGTAACCGACTTCAAAATAAAGATTCAAAGTAGGATTCTCAATTCTGTTGCATACTTTCTTCGGCATTAAAGGTATACGAAGGTTGTAAGCTAAATAGAAACCTAATAAAGTACTAAACGTGTACCAAATTACCCATATATCAACAGATACCAAGTCGTCCATTCTTTCATCACAATGCCGACGGAGTAATATTGTTATTGCATGTTAATATCCGTGTCAATAAATAAGGCTGCACCATTTATCGACTGGTCTATTGTCAAGTTACGTGTAAATAATGAACGTCCTGCTCGTTGCTTAGTAACGAGGAAGTTGTGTGGAGTAATTGGGTGTACCAGGAAACTGTATCTCGCCGACCAATCGATCATTATAAGTTATTCTGCTTCTCAAATTAATAACAACTAGCTTTGGGCTTGTTAGATTCGTCTGGACACGTCACATATATGCGTTGTTTGTTTGTCTAGTGTCTGGAATACATTTAGGTTCATTTATTATAGCGCAGGTCTTAGAAAAGTTTTTTCCGTCACTTTTTCTTCCCATTTTGCTATGCGTACTAAGAGGTTGTTAGGTTACTTTCTTAATATACCAGATTTGAGACATGTAGTGCTTTTAACGTTTTACTATATTTGAAAAAATTATAGTTACTACTAATGTGGTGATTGCTTAATATATACCAAGAGGCGGTCCATACTCTCATTTAGCTTTCATCGTAAAAATGATAGCACGTAAGTTTTAATACCTATCTAAGGGAATGTCGTAAAAGTAGCTGTAAAATCTAATATAGCCATTAAACTATTGTGGATATAATGAAGACCTGGACAGACATCAATGATGATAGGTTAATCTTGAAAACTTACTTAGGTTGTATTAATTAACTATTAATTTTATTTATGTAAAAGGCGATCTTCGCAATATGTAACATACAAGGGGGCGTTTTTAAGTTGGCGGAATGAGGGGCAAGGACGGAAAATATATTGTCAAAATTATTTTTCTTTTTCTACATATTCTCCTGCAAGATGAATACATTTTT